>JAFFST010046052.1:14801-43807 GCA_022414735.1 Noturus placidus | reverse complement strand
GGGGGGGGGGGGGGTTGCTCCCTGAGGGAGTCATTGAACACACCTGTTCCTCATCAACTCACCTCATCAACGTATATAAACCCCGGTTCTTCAGTCAGTTGTCAGATTGTTCTGGCTTTAGTGTGGTACACTTCTGGCCTACCTCGCATTTAATTTCCGTGTTGTTATTTAGTGTCTTTTTCTCTTTGCACTTACTGTGCTCACTGTTAGTTTACTCTTGTTCCAGGTTCACTGCTCATGCTTTCTATGCTCACTCCCAGCTCTCCTCCTGTGACTCCAAGCCCTGACCAGGCCCTGCTCACTTCTGCCGAGCACGAATGTAGGTTACAGGCAGGTGCGTGCATATACTGCGGCCAACCAAGCCACTTCCTGTCTACGTGTCCTCTTTGGCTGGGGGGGGCTCACCAGTAGAAAGTGAGCTGCCGGTGAGCTGAACATCTGCTTCTCCTCCCTCTCTGTCCTGTGTCCAGATTCCAGCCACCCTGCATCACAACCAGCTCTCTGTTCCCCTGCTCATGCTGATGGACTCAGGTGCCATGCACTCTGCTGGTGTTGGGCCATTCTTGGTTGAAGAACCACAAACCCCATATAGACTGGTTGGTAGGAAGGATTGTTAACTGGAGTCCCTCCTTCCACTCGTCATCCCTGAAATCAGCCCTTCCACCCATGGCAGTGCCCCCCATGTATCATAACCTGGTAGAAGTCTTCAGTAAGGATCAGGCCCTCTCACTACCACCTCACCATCCGTATGATTGTGCCATTGACCTGCTCCCTGGGGCCACCCTACCATCTGGCCAGCTTTAAAATCTGTCTCATTTGGAGAGAGAGGTCATGGAAAAGTGCATTAATGACACCCTCACTGCTGGCCTCACTGCTCATCCTTCCTCCTACTCCCTTGGCACTGGCTTCTTCTTCATGGCCAAAAAGGACAAGTCCCTCCATCCTTTTCTGAATAGCATCACAGTAAGTAAGTACCCGCTGCCTCTCCTCAGTTCAGTCTTCAAGCCCTTGCTCAGAGCCTCCATTTGGTTATGGTCAGAGAGAGGAATGAATGGAAGAGTGTTCAACACCCCACTGGACCACTTTGAACAATTGGTTATGCTGTTCGACTTTTCCAATACCCCAGCAGTTTTCCAAGCCCTTGTCAATGACATACTTTGGGACTTTTTGAACGGCTTTGCCTTTGCGTACCGGGACGACATCCTGGTTTCTCCTGAACTCTCACAGAGCACATCCACCATGTTGAACAAGTCCTACAACAACTCCTGGAGAACCACTTGTTCATCAAAGTGGAAAAATGTGACTTCCATGCTTGCTCAGTCACCTTCCTGGGGTACGTCATTGAGAGAGGGCAAGTCAAGGCTTACCCTGAAAAGATTCAAACTGTTGTCAACTGGTCCAGACCAACTACCCTAAAGCAATAGCAATGTTTCCTAGGGTTTGCTTACATCTACCGCCGTTTCATCAGGGACCACAGCCAAGTCCTAGGTTGGGTTCCCTCACTAGGTCCACCTCCACTCCTTTTGTGTGGACCCTTGAGACAAAAGCCACCTTCACTAAGCTCAAGCAAATTATTTACCTCTGCTCCTGTGCTTATCCAACCTGATCCAACCTTGCGGAAAATCATCATGGAGGTGAATACCTCCAATTCGGCTGTGGGTGCGGTGTTCAGTTCCTGACCAGAAACTGCAACCATGAGGCTTCTTTTCTCATCGCCTCTCCCGTTTGGTGAGAAATTACGATGTGAGGAATTGTGAGTTCCTTGAAGTTAGCCTTGGGTCGGTGGAGGCACTGGCTCAAGGGGGCTGAGCAGACTTTCATCATCTGGATTGATCATAAAAACTCTTGCCAGGCTCGATGGACCCTATTCTTTGGGTGGTTTCATTTCACTATCACCTACTGTCCCAGTTCTAAGAATTCTAAGCCTGATGCCCTCTCCCATCAGTTCATTCTATTAGATAACACCTCGGGCAATGACACCATCCTCCCTCTGTGTGGTGAGGGCAGTAACATAGGAGATTGAGTCTGCGGTCTAGAGAACTAAAAGCACCCAACCCAAACCATGGGCCTTCTAGTCGCTTGCTCATCCCTGACTCTGTATGTTCCCAGGTCATTCAATAGGCTACTATTCCTGGTTTGCCTGTACACCCTGGCTCCAATTGCACCCTAGGCCTTTTGAAGCAGCAATGCTGGTGTCTATTGATGGTAACACTGAGGATTTTGTCACTGCCTGCACCTCTGCCCATTCCCATCCACCCCTGGTAATACTTTGACAGCTGACCACTGTCGGACTCCAGCACCCAATTACCAGCAAGGTCAAAAGGTATGGCTTTCAGCCAAGGATATTCCGTTTAAGACAGAAGCCAAGAAACATTTTCCCCGGTACCTAGGCTCCTTCACGATTGAGAGCATTATCAAACTCTGTCGTCAAGCTCAAGCTCCACAGATCCTTACGCATCCACCCATCCTTCTACATCTCCAAACTTAAAAATGTCTGCATTAGACACCTGAAATCCTGTGCCTGTGTTCTGCATTTGGCTCCCCTCGTCCCTGTGTTTTAACATACCCAAACCTTCAATTTTCATCAAGTTTCATCTTTGATATCAAAGGAGAATGTTAGAATTTTCCTTCCCAGTATTTTGATGCCCTTAAAGAAGATAAAATAGATCATCATAGTGTTTTCCAGATGATGCTCCTGCTAACTGTCTCTGTTATGTGTGTGAAGTTTGTGTTCCTCTAGACTTTAAGTATCATAAACATAGAAGTATCCTATTTCCTGTGCAGCTGGTACAGAGAGTCTGACTGAGGGCTATTCCTCTCTTGGTAGGTATACTACTGAAATCATAAGGAAAAAAAAAGGAGAAACTAATGATATCATTGTTTTAGCAATTTTGTTCTAGACAGTTTCTCAACAGAATTTTTCAAACAGTTCTCTTTTAAAGAAGTACATTTCAGCAGAAATATTGTTTATTTAGACATCAGATGGTGATATTTTACATACTGCAGGACACATGCTTTCCAAAGATGCTCTGTGAGCATAGGCAGCCTTTGAAAAATTAAAGCAGCTATGGCTGCCTGAGGTCCACAGATAAGCATGTTCATTTAGCGAGTGTATTAATGTTTATTGAAAATTTCAAACCTGTCAAACCTGGGTTTTCTATTGCAGAGATTTTAAATTTGACCAGTTACCAGTTTACCAGTTACACACTATATGATTGTGTGAAAATGTATGTGTGCATGTGTATTTTTGTGTGCAAGTGTGTAGGTGTGAGACAGTAGACAGCAGATGTCTAAAGATTGAGACGTGGCTTAAGCCTCCGGTTTCTGGAGAAGCATTCTGACCACATTTACCATAGAGAGTAGGATAGTTCAGCCAACCACTGTCAGCTAAATCAAAACCAGGACCTCTCTCTCAGTGTGTGTGTGTGTGTGTGTGTCTGTGTGTGTGTGTGTGTGTGTGTGTGTGTGTGTGTGAACATTGCATTACTGCATGTTTTGTTTAATAGTGCCTGCCAGTCTAATTTGCTATAAGTCGTTTAAGTATTCCTCTAAACTTGTACCTCTCCAAAGATGTTTATAACATATAATAGAACATCTATCTGACACCATCTATCATTTTTTTTAGTAATTTAGTAATCATCTGTATCTGTTTGAACAAAAAATGAGTAGATTCAAACTTTTGACCCTACTGAACTTACAGTGTGTGTACATAATATTTTAATTTAATTTAATGAGTGTACAAGAATTTGTGTGTGTGTGTGTGTGTGTGTGTGTCCACTCCATACACTGGTAATTCATGTTATTACAGCTGCACTCTCTCGTATTCCTGACTCAGCTATCAGGTGCATTTCTCCTTCTGTTTCACCTCTTTGATTTTTCCTTTCCCTCGTTCAAAAGATTCCTCTTTTCCACTCCTTTTTCAGCTTGCGGTGAACTAAGCATTCTGGTTGCATGATATGGCAGGAGCAGCAAGTTGATTGGCAGAAGAAGCAGCAGTTGACTAATGATAAGTTCTCTTGGAGTCTTTGGACACTTAGAGGCATTCCACAAGCTCTTTGTTTAGGTCCTGGATTAGAGCTAGCCATATTTATTTTTTGTTTTTAATCTCTATATTTCAATGATGTCTGCCATGAACTCTTTTTTGGGTGTGAGTATTCATTTTAAAATAATATGTTAGGTAGTTATGTAAAAAACTTGGAATACTGCTCAAGCATCTGTGCTCTTATATATGTATATCTGTGTAAGATAATGTCACGCCTCGACCAACAGAGGGCGCCACGATATAGACTTTGCCCGGTCATGTGACCCTCTTACGTGGTTACATGACGGAAGTAGGGAGGAGTCTCGTCAGGTGTGCCGTGTTTAGCCTTGTTAAGAGCTCTATTTAAGTTCCGGGTTTTCGGCACTAAGGTGCGCATTATTGTTTTGATGTTTCGTTGTTTCGAGGTTTCGTTGTTTTGATGTTTTGGAAATGTTTGACTGTTTGGAAGGATCAGCTTGTTTTGAAGATATTTTGGTTTATGTTTATATTATTTGTAAATAAAGAACCTGCTCTTGCTATTACTTCCTGCCTCCTCCTCCGATCCGTGACAGAATAACGCGCCGACCAAGGAAGTAGCGAGAGCGTAATGGAGGATCGTATTTTTTCAGAAATCCGGGACACGGAGAAGCCCGGATCTTCGGACTGCTGGGATCTGGACCGCATACAAGCGGCACTCGCACAGGTAGAGGGGCAGGCGTCACAGCTTAACTGGATGGAGCAAGCTGGGCTAGGCGCATCAAAGCTCTTTTTGTTGCTCCTGGAAAATTCCATCCAGTTAAGGAGGGAAATCGAATATCAGATGGCACAATATCAGCAGCAGCTACAGGCCCAGCCGGAGAATCCCCCACAACCGGTGGACCACGGGGTGCCCACGCCTGTGCCCACACCTAAGAGCCCAGTTATGTCCTTGTCCTCGCCTGAAGGCCCCGTCTCGCCCCAGTGCTCGCCTGAAGGCCCCGTCTCGTCCCTGTCCGAACCAGAGGGCCCAGTTTCATCCCTGTCCGAACCAGAGGGCCCAGTTTCGTCCCTGTCCGACCCAGAGGGCCCAGTGTCGTCCCTGCCCGACCCAGAGGGCCCAGTTTCGTCCCTGTTTGAACCAGAGAGCCCAGTTTCAGTCCCGCCCGATCCAGAGGGCCCAGTTTCGTCCCTGTCCGAACCAGAGAGCCCAGTTTCGTCCCTGTCCGAACCAGAGAGCCCAGTTTCAGTCCCATCCGAGCCCGAGAGCCCCGTTTCAGTCCCGGCCGAGCCCGAGAGATCCGATTCAGCCCCTCAGGAAACAGAAAAACCCTCCTGCACCGCAGCATATGCCGCCCTGTTCCCCTCCTCGGAGGAGGCGGCATCCTGCGTCCCGGAGTCCCAGCAGGAGGCGGCGTCCTGCGTCCCGGAGTCCCGGCAGGAGGCGGCGTCCTGCGTCCCCGAGCCTTTGAGGGAGGTAAGCCCAGTGACCTCTGCTCTTTTGTGTTCAGGTCCGGCGACGATCCAACCCAGAGCTAACCAAGCAGCCTCCAGTTCTACAGAGACCGGGGGAGGAGCGTCCGGTGTTCCTGAGCCTCTGTGGGAGGTGTCCTGCACTCCCGAGCCTCTGTGGGAGGCGTCCCGTGCTTCTGAGCCTCTGTGGGAGGTGTCCTGCACTCCCGAGCCTCTGGGGAAGGCGTCCTGTGTTATCGAGCCGCCGGCCGTCCAGCAAGAACTGCCTCGGTTCCCGTGGACGCAATGGGACATTCTGCCCAGGGGTCCGGGACCCCCCGTTGGAGGGGGGGTTCTGTCACGCCTCGACCAACAGAGGGCGCCACGATATAGACTTTGCCCGGTCATGTGACCCTCTTACGTGGTTACATGCCAGAAGTAGGGAGGAGTCTCGTCAGGTGTGCCGTGTTTAGCCTTGTTAAGAGCTCTATTTAAGTTCCGGGTTTTCAGCACTAAGGTGCACGTTATTGTTTTGATGTTTCGTTGTTTCAAGGTTTCGTTGTTTTGATGTTTTGGAAATGTTTGGACTGTTTGGAAGGATCGGCTTGTTTTGGAGATATTTTGGTTTATGTTTATATTATTTGTAAATAAAGAACCTGCTCTTGCTATTACTTCCTGCGTCCTCTTCCGATCCGTGACAGATAAACACTATAATATAATTTTGCCACATCAGGATTGTCAGGTCTCTCTTCCACTGACCTAGGCATAACCTAAGTTTAATGCAGCACTTGTGTTTATTTGACTTGCTCTACTTATTTTTTTGACTTGCTTGATTATTTACAAATTATTGACAAAATTTTCTAAACTGCACCGTATAATGTAATGATGTAATGTGTAATGTTCAGCATCAGAGATTTTTGGGTGCTTTTTGGTGAAGAATGCAATTCATGTTCGACAACATCATTAAAAATCAGCTTTGTCAGTGTTGTCTCTTTACAAAAAAGATTCGTCAGGTTTTACTCTATTCATTCTCTCTTTCTGCATTGTCTGGGGATAAAATGGGACACATCAGGACATGTTTCTGTCTCTGGGTACATATGAGACTCATCTGCAGATGTTTCCTGGAACTGCAGCTGCCTACAGGTTACGTCAGTTTCTAATTTAAACACACTTGCCCGGCATGCAAAATGCTGAGGTCGACTCACTGCACTAGTCCCACTTTGTGTATTTTCTTACTACCATGGATACGAAGTCACTAGGGAAGAGTTGGATATGTGTAAACACAGCCAAGTGCAGGCACACACACACACACACACAGTGTGTGTGTGTGTGTGTGTGTGTGTGTGTGAGAGAGAGAGAGAGAGAGAGAGAGAGGCACAGAATCAACATCAAATCCTTATTACATGTACACTAACCATCCACTTAATCAGGAACAGCTGTACACGTGCACATTTATGTAGTTATCTAATCAGCATATCATTTGGTAGCAGCAAAATGTAAGAACATTATGCAGATACAGGTCAAGGGTTTCAGTTAATATTCACATCAAACATCAGCATAAAGAAAAAGTGTGACCTCTGTTACTTTGATGGTTGCATGGTTTTGGAGCCAGATGAGCTGGTTTGAAAATTTCAGAAATTGCAGATCTCCTGTGATTTTCATACACAACAGTATCTAGAGTGTACACAGAATGGGACAAAAACAAAAAACACTGAATGAAAAATAGTTCTGTGGCTGGAAATGCCTTATTGATAAGAGAGCTCAGAGGAAAATGTACAGATTGGTACCTCAAATAATCACTCACTGTGGTGAGCAGAAAAGCATGTACAAAACATCAAACTTTGAGGTGGATGGACTACAACAGCAGAAGACCACACTGGATTCACTCCTGTCAGCCAATAACAGGAATCTGAGGCTGTCATAGGCACATGTTTCCCCAAACTGAACAGTTTAAGACTGGAAAAAGTCCAGGTCATTATTTTTCCCTAATATTCAACTTTCCAGTTTGGATGAGCCTGTGCCCTTGATAGCCTTAGATTCTTGTTCTTGGCTGATAGGAGTGAAACCTGATGTGGTCTTTTGCTGTTGTACCTCATCCACCTCAAGGTTTGATGTGTTGTGTGTTCTGAGATGTTTTTCTGATCACCACAGTTGTTTCACAGCCTGCAGACACCCCACAAACAAGATGTTTTTTGTTTATTGTACCATTCTGTGTAAACTTTAGAGACTGTTCTGTGTGAAATTTCCAGAAGATCAGCATTATCTGAAATACTCAAACCAGCCCATCTGACACCAACAACCATACCACAGTTAAAGTCACAGACTTCACATTCTTTCTTCATTCTGATGTTTCATGTGGACATTAACTGAATCTCTTGACCTGTATCTGCATGATTTTATGCACTGTGGTGCTGCCACATGATTGATTGATTTGATAACTGTATAAATGAGCAGGTGTACAGGTGTTTCTGTTAAAGTGACCAGTCAGTGTATGTCCAGGTTAGAGAGCACTTTATAACTCCTACTTGTGTATACAGACAAAGATGAAACACCCATAGCCGAGGCAGACACACACACACACATACACCCACCCACACACACACACACACACACACACACACACACATACACGCAAATCTTGAACACTCATTAAATTTCTCCCTCACCCGCCAAGATCCCATCTGTAAAATGTGAACATGTATGTACACACATAATATTGAGAGGAGAAAGGAAACCTGACTCAGAACATTTTGGGCAAATGCAGTATTACACTCATCAATACAGTGAAATATATTTTTTCTTGTACTGTCCAGGGCTGGTTTGATTAAATGTAATGTAATGCTAAATTACAATATTAATAAACCAACATCAAATTAGTATTTAATAAACACATTTCAATATTCCTGATAGATTCCAGCTGTGGTGGCTGTGGCTCAGTCGGTAGAGCGGGTTGTCCACTAATCCACTAACCGTGGGGTTGGTGGTTCGAATCCCGGCCCGGGTGTTCCCATGCCGAAGTGTCCTTGGGCAAGACACTGAACCCTAAGTTGCCCCAAATGGCAAGCTAGCACCTTGCATGGCAGCTCTCTACCATTGGTGTGTGAATGTGCTCTCATTAGTAAGTCGCTTGTAAATGTAAAAATGATATTTCTGTAAAGCTGCTTTGAGACAAATGTACCATTGTAAAAAGCGCTATATGAATTGATAAATTATTATTATTATTTTCCTGCGAACAGTTAATAGCTATTTTGGCGTGGGGGGTGGGGGGTGTTACAGATTTCTCAGATGGTCTTTCTTTCTTCCTTTCTTCACCCCTTTTCTATTTTCTCCAACTCTTACACTTGGCTCGTGACTTGGAGGATTGCTGAGGTTTGGCAGCTGCTACCCTTGACCGGGTCTGGTGGCAGCATCCAATTCTACCAGACCACCAGGACTTCTTGAGGTTTTGCTCATCCCTGCCAACAGGAAGTTTGAGTTAAGGAGTGAATAGGTTCAAGTTGGTGTACCAGAAAAAGGAGCAGGGTAAGCATCAAAATGAAACATACTGCTGATTTACACTTAAGAGAATTAATAATATAATGTAACCAGGTGGAGTTCACCAGTTTGTGTTGAGCCATTAAATCATGCTTTACAGTGCATCCGGAAAGTATTCACAGCGCTTCACTTTTCCCACAATTTGTTGTTACAGCCTTATTCCAAAATGGATTAAATTCTTTATTTTCCTCAAAATTCTACAAACAATACCCCATAATGACAACGTGAAATAAGTTTGAAATCTTTGCAAATTTATTAAAAATAAAAACAAAATAAGCACATAAATATTGTATTCACAGCCTTTGCTATGACACTCAAAATTGAGCTTAGGTGCATCCTGTTTCCACTGATCATCCTTGAGATGTTTCTACAACTTGATTGGAGACCAATTGTAGTAAATTCAGTTAATTGGACATGATTTGGAAAGGCACACACCTGTCTATATAAGGTCCCACATATAACAATGCATGTCAGAGCACAAACCAAGCCATGAAGTCCAAGGAATTGCCTGGAGACCTCTGAGACAGGATTGTATGGAGGCACAGATCTGAGGAAGGGTACAGAAACATTTCTGCAGCATTGAAGATCCCAATGAGCACAGTGGCCTCTATCATCCGTAAATGGGAGAAGTTTGGAACCACCAGGACTCTTCTTAGAGCTGGCCGCCCAGCCACACTGAGAGTTCGGGGGAGAAGGGCCTTAGTCAGGGAGGTGACCAAAAACCCAATGGTCACTCTGACAGAGATCCTGCGTGTTTCTGTGGTGAGAGGAGAACCTTCCAGAAGAACAACCATCTCTGCAGCACTCCATCAATCAGACCTGTATGGTAGAGTGGCCAGACGGAAGCCACTCCTCAGTAAAAGGCACATGACAGCCCACCTGGAGTTTGCCAAAAGGCACCTGAAGGACCCTCAGACCAAAGATTAAACAAAGATTGAACTCTTTGGCCTGAATGGCGAGTGTCATGTCTGGAGGAAACCAGGCACCAGTCATCTCCTGGTGAAGCATGGTGGTGTCAGCATCATGCTGTGGGGATGTTTTTCAGCGGCAGGAACTGGGAGGCTAGTAAGGATTGAGGGAAAGATGAATGCAGCAATGTACAGAGACATCCTTGATGAAAACCTGCTCAAGAGCACTCTGGACATCAGACTGGGGTGAAGGTTCATCTTCCAACAGGACAACGACACTAAGCACACAGCCAAGATAAGAAAGGATTGGCTACAGGACAACTCTGTGAATGTCCTTGAGTGGCCCAGCTAGAGCCCAGACTTGAACCCGATTGAACATCTCTGGAGAGATCTGAAAAATGCTGTGAACCGATGCTCTCCATCCAACCTGATGTAGCTTGAGAGGTCCAGACAGCGGCACAGCCAACCATGGCCAGGAGTCCAAGAGAACAAAACTGTTCACACTCTCTGAGGGGGAGGGGTTACATACTTTCACAGCAACAATCACAGTGACACTAGCCAATCATTCTCATGCATGCAGAAAGGGACTTTCTACCCACTACTTCTGCATGCATGAGCCTTCAGTGCCCATGATTGGCTAATGTCTCTGTGACTGATAGGGGAGAAAGTATGCCACACTTCCCTGCATGAGAGCATGGTCAATTTTGCTCCCATGGACTCCCAGCTGAAGATGGCATTCGAAGTAGTGATCTAAAATTACCAAAACACACACACACACACACACACACACACACACACACACACACACACACACACACACACCATAGTTTATGTTATTAATAAGTTTTACATTTAATGTTTTATAACAGATTGAAAAAGCAGGTTATTTCTATGACTCTTTTAAAATAACAGTTTGTCTTGTATAAAGTCTTCTTTAAAGAATTAAATTACACACTCAGTGTTAGTGTACACAGTTATAAGTTAAAATACCATAAGCTCAGGGTAATACAAAGATCTTATACACTGCTCAATATATCAAAGACATCATCTAAAACTCCCTGTGTAACCACAGGAAACAATTTCCAGTAGTCAGCGTCTTCTAGAACATACCAGCTTTACTCATTTCCAGTTAGCTGTATTTCTTTAATGACTTTTTACCCTGTAAATGGATAAAGAACGTCATACTTATTTTTATCATGGAACTCCAATTAATTTGGTCAAAAAATTGGTCACTCTCTTAGAGTATGTCCTTTTACCTGAAACAAAAGTTTATGGTTCCTAGAAGTTTTAAATAGGCAGACAAAAGTCTAACTCACTGACCACAATGACACTAAATAAAGGTCACTTTTTACTTACATGCATTGCCATCGGTGACCACTTCAACTGTAGTTGCCCCCTTTCAAGTATTTTAGCTGAATTACACTAAATCTCTTTTCTTTTCATATTTTCCAAGCATTGGGGTCTTTCTGCTGTAGTGAACTAATTGTTTAAATTCTGAATCATTATATGCATGGGTAAAATATTGTTAAATCAAGACTCTTGTATGATAAAACCTGAAAAAAAGTCTTAAGGTTCTTGCTAATCAGCAAGTTAATTTTTAAGCCTACTGAAGCTGTTACCATAGTTGCTTCATGGAATCCTGGGGAGAACTAGATGGACAGAAATTCAGACTACAGACACATACATACATACATTGACACATTATACTATATAGTTGTACTGCATGTCTGAAATATGGAGAATAAAATACACACGTCTAAATAGTGTTGATCCTGATGTACATTTGTAGATTGATTTACAAGTGTAATAAGTTGACTTAGAAATGGGGAAAAAAGTAAGTATTTCCAATCTTATTTCCAAGTAAGATTTTATTAATCTCAAGCTTACTTTATTGCAGAATTTTATAGCAGCTCTATGCATATTTGTATTTTAACCTCTTCTAATACATGACATTCAGTTCATGAAGAACATAATAGAAGCCACTGTGTTACTTTTCAAGGATCCCAGTCGAATTATTTAGGGTATTCCTCATGGATCCATAAAATCTCTTCTATTTTTCTATTTTCATGAATGACTTTTCTGGCATCTACTCAAACTGTATGGTTGTTATATAATTATATATAATATATAATATAATATATATAATAACATAACAATGGTGCTGCTCTATGCTGATGACACAGATATTTACACCTCTGATTCAGATTTTTAACTAATTCAGACTTATTTTAATGAGGTCCAAATGGCTTTATAATAATAAATAATTGTTGAACAAGAAGTCCTGCAGCATGCTGTTTGATAATGGCATAGCCGTCAATGTGCTCTCAATATGCATCTTCAATTTGATGATGGTTTCTCTCATGGAGATTCTGGATTATTTTAAATATCTTAGTCAATCCTGAACTTACTTTTAAACCTCATATTGACTATCTATCTCTATCTCTATCCGGACTGTCTTCACCGGCCACGTGTGGCCAGCGCAGACCACGACGATCTGCCAATCCTGGGTGAGCAAATTCCATCCGCTGAGGCCCCTGTTGTCGTTGTTGCAGTTGGGACCAGACCTCGGCTTGCAAGGCCACTAGGTCTGCGCACACATTCACACCCACATTCACACACCCATCCATACACTACAGACACTTTAGACTCACCAATCAGCCTACCATGCATGTCTTTGGACTGGGGGAGGAAACCGGAGTACCCGGCGGAAACCCCCGACGCACGGGGAGAACATGCAAACTCCGCACACACATGGCCCTGGCGGGACTCGAACTCCGGACCCTGGAGGTGTGAGGCGAACATGCTAGCCATGGCACCGTGCGCCCCATATTGACTATATTATATAAAAATTATATGGTTCTCTGTGCTCACGCTACCATTCAATTAATTGTTTTTCCTTTGAAGTCAGAAGAAGAATAATCTCTCAGTGGATAATGCCTACTATCGATTATGCTGACATTATTTATGTGAATACCATTTACACCGTCATTAGGCCACTTACTGTTGTTTTCAATTCTCTGTGTAGGTTTGTCTTAAGGTGTCCATTCAATACTCACCACTGTGCTATGTATGAATCACTTAACTGTTTGCAGCCCAAATCAAGAAGGGATTTTCACTAGTTTATTTTCAAATGTGCTTATTTCAGTTGTCCCCGTATTTGATACACTTCCTTGTTCCTTTTAGTTCCGCATATCCTCTTAAGGATACACAATATCTCTTTTTACTGTACCAAGAATTTCCACAGAGGTCGGACATAAAGCTGTTCATTTTAAAACACGTTGTGACTGGAATAAACTTCTACATTTCTTAACATCTATCACCTCTTTTTGTTGTTTTAAGTCATCTTCATTACAATATCTTAATACACCATGTTCATGCTATTGATGTGAGTAAGTGTAGCAACTTTGCCTGGTCTATGTGTGATTTTATCCTATCGTGATTGCACCTTTACTTTCCATATGTGGTTAATGGTACCCTGTTGTTAGTGGTTCCTGTTGTATGGCGAACTGATCCTTTTGTTTTCTTGTTCTCTAGTTACATGCATTGCTCTATTGCATATTGCCTAAATGTATGAACTTGTATATGTCTTAATTTTCATTGTAAGGTCATTGAAATCATCCTAAATTTTTGTTACATTTGTTATTTTGGGTGGGGGTTTAAATAAGATGAATGAGCTAATTGTATAATCGTATTTGTTTTGTGTTAGTTTTGTTTTGTCTATGTACTTGTATTTTTTGTATTTGTGTCTTTTGGTCACCCTTGAAAATGAGATGCTGTAGCTCAAGGGGCTATCCAACAATAAATTGTTATTGAAATTGACACTTGGTAATTAGAGGATGAGTTGTATCATGTGCATTAAACAGTGCAGTGCTTTTGCCCTTCAGCACTGAAATCTGTTCATTGTGCTTTATAGGGTTCTGTGAGGAAAGGTAAAGAGGAAAAAAGAAGGACTGCAAAGAAGTGCAGAACAGTGAGAAGAAGATGGCAATCTTTACTTGTATTATCCTGCCAGTACCTTTCACTAACTTATTTTTTTTTTCTTTTCACTTTCTTGCTTCTCTTCTTCTTGCGTCTCAGCAAGGCAACATTCTGAGGTTCTGTTTTCCTTGTACTTTTTTCAGAAAAGGCTGAAGGAGGGAGGGCAACTGTGCACCTGCAGCATTTAACCATAAGCCAAATCCTACACAGCAGTCCTGAGAGCCAATTTCATGACAACATTCTTCCGTCTTTGCTTTCCCAACTGCAATCATGCTATTCCTTCTTATAACAGAAATTCTTGCTTCTTCAAAATAAAATTAGGGCTAATTGTGCTCACAAACATCTGAGCTGTATGAACACTAGCAAAGCTACTTCTAGAATGGAAAATTGCTGCCACATATTGAAACTGTTTGCCTTAATTATTTTATCATTACATGGATGTGAAATACAGTCAGGTCCATAAGTCAATTTGAACCATGACACAATTTTTGTCATTTTACTTCTGGATTTGAAATGAAGTAATTAAGATGTGATTGAAGTGAAGTTTTCAGGCTTAATTCAAGGGGTTTATAAAATATTGCAATAATACTCCTTTTAGGAATGCAGCCATTTTTTACAGAGTCCAAATCTGTATGCAGGTTCGTGGCCAGGTGTGGCCTGTTTCATCATTATTTCATGACAAATTAAGAAGATAAAAGGTCTGGAGTTGATTCCAAGTGTTGAATTTGCATTTGGTAGCTGATCATGGGAATTCTCAATATGTGGTACAAAGAGGTGTGGATGCCAGAGAAGGAGGACATCATTAAGGACGTTTTTCGCAACACGTTAAATGGACACTTTTTTTTTGTTTTAAACGCGGGCGACGTGCTGAATGAAAGTGCAAATTCACTCCCTGACAGTAGATGGTGCTTATTGAAAAGCAGAAATACTCTAGTACACAAGGTGGTGCACACAACTTTCTGACACCCACTTATCACTAAGAAGAAGAGAGCCAGTATTTACGTCTTTGTGAAAAGCAGTTCAGATGCTTTTTGTGAACTGGTTAAAGCACGTATGTACTTAGGTATTTGGTGATTTGACCTCTGCAACAAGACCCGCCAGACCGTCGCCCAGTTACAAACTTCCGATCCAGTCACTACCGCACCCCCGGCACATTCAGGCCATAGATGGTGCACCCATTGACAAGGGTCTCATCACGCACTGCACCGAACCCCTACAGCTGAGAGTGAGCTCCCTACATCACGAAACGATCATCTTTTATGTTATCGAAACTGCTCGTCACCCCGTGGTACTCTGCCTGCCATGGTTGGAGTATCACGACCCTCAGATATCCTGGGCACAAAAGGAAATCACCCGCTGGTCACCCCACTGCCTCCGCCACTGTAAACCCCAGTCATCACCCTGTCCTCCACCTCCATTGAAAGCCCAGATCACGAAAAAACAACACAGATCCCGAGGATGTACCAAGACCTCCTGGAAGTATTTAGTAAGAAGAAGGCCAAGGGACTTCCTCCCCACCAGGAGTACGACTGCTAGATTGACCTCCATCCAGGGGCCACCCCTCCCCGTGGGAAGATTTATTCGCTGACTATCAAGGAACAGGAGGCCATGGAGGAGTATATCCGGGAGGCCCTGCAACAGGGATACATATGGCCTTCCACGTCCCCCGCCTCCGCTGGGTTCTTTTTCGTCGAGAAGAAGGGAGGGGCTTTGACCGTGCATCGATTATCGGGGTCTCAGCCAGTGCACCGTGAAGTACAGGTACCCCTTACCCCTAGTTCCGGCAGCTCTAGAGCAGCTCCGCACTGCTAAAATCTTTACCCGGCTAGACTTGCGAAGTGCCTATAATCTAATCAGGATCCTGAAGGCGGATGAGTGGAAAACAGGGTTCAGCACCACATCCGGACATTATGAGTACTGGGTGATGCCTTTTGGACTTGCTAACGCTCCAGCCGTCTTCCAGTGCCTGATTAACGATGTATTGCGGGACATGCTCGGACGCTACGTGATAGCGTACATCGATGACATCCTAGTTTACTCCCACACCCGAGAGGAACATGTGAAGCATGTCCGTCACATCTTGGCACGTCTATTGGAGCATCAGTTGTTCGTCAAAACCGAGAAATGTGAGTTTCACTGGCACCAGATATAATTTCTCTGGTATGTAGTAGGGCCACAGGGGGTCGCTATGGATCAGGGGAAGGTCAGGGCAGTCACAAAATGGCCGCCTCCTCACTCCATTAAGGAGCTACAACGTTTCTTGGGCTTCGCCAATTTTTACAAGCGATTTATTCGAAACTTCAGTGTCATTGCAAGGCCCCTCACGACCCTCCTACAAGGGAACCCGGGAAGACTGAAGTGGAACCCCTCCGCCCAGCAAGCCTTCGAGAACCTCAAGTTAGCCTTCACTACCGCTCCCATTCTCTGACACCCTGACCCATCCATCCCATTTGTTGTCGAAGTGGATGCCTCAGAGACAGGGGTAGATGCCGTGTTATCTCAGTGTCTCGGTGATAAGCCAAAACTCCACCCCATCACCTATTTTTCCCGGACCTTCTTGGCCCCGGAGCAAAATTACCATGTGGGAGACCGGGAGTTATTGGCCGTGAAGTGGGCCCTGGAGACCTGGAGGCACTGGCTGCAGGGAGCGGCTCACCCTTTTGTTATTTTTACCGATCATAAAAACCTTGAATACATTCGGACCGCCAAGTAGCTAAATCCTCGCCAAGCACGCTCGGCCCCATTCTTTAACAGATTTGACTTTCTGGTATCCTACAGACCCGGGTCCAAGAACATCAAAGCTGATGCCCTTTCTCGTCATGTCCAGGTGTTACGGTCCCAGAGGGAGGAGTACATCATCAACCCCACCCATGTCTGTAGCATCTTAGAGTGGGAGCTAGATCAGCAACTTGGGGAGATCCCACGCTCACAGGTACCCCCAGAATTCCTCAACGGTCGCCTGTTTGTTACCGAGAGAAAACACCAGGACCTCGTCATCTGGGCACACTCGGTACCTGGGACTGGTCACCCTGGGGTACGCCGCACCCGCTCTCTGCTACAGGAAAAGTACTGGTGGCCGGGGTTGGAAAAGGATGTATCCAGGATAGTAGCCTCATGTTACAAGCCTCATGATAGTAGCCCAACACAAGGTTCCGCGTTCACTCCCTACCAGGAAACTAGTGCCCCTGCCCACGCCCGAACGCCCTTGGTCCCACTTGGCGATTGACTTTATCACCAATTTACCCCCTTCCCGGACCAACACGGTGGACCGTTTTTCCAAATCCGTGCGTTTCCTGCCGTTGCAGAGTCTTCCCTCTGCGTTCACCACCACTGAACTACTGTTCCAGAATGTTTTCAGATACTTTGGGATCCCCGAGGAGATTGTGTGTGACCGGGGACCCCAATTTACGTCAGGTGTCTGGGCAGGGTTCATGACCAAGTTAGGAGTCACTACCAATCTCACCTCCGGGTATCATCCGCAGAGCAATGGACAAGCGGAGCGGGGGAATCAGGAGCTGATCCGATTCCTGCGCTCATACTTCTCCAATCACCCCAAGGAATGGAGCACCTACCTGCCTTGGTCCAAGTACGCCCAGAACTCCCTCCGACATTCAGCCACGGGACTCACCCCTTTCCAGTGCGTGTTGGGATACCAACCTCCCATGTTCCCCTGGAATGCAGAACCTACCGCATCTCCTGCCGTAGACCAGTGGTTCCGGAAGAGTGAACTGGTCTGGGCAGAAACCCATCATCGACTGAAGACCACCTCTGCAATGTACAAGCGTAAGGCGGACCGTCGCCGCAGCACTAATCCTCCCTATGTACCCGGAGATCGAGCATGGTTGGCTACCCGGAATCTGAGAGCGCCTCCGAGTGGAAGTAAGCTCGCACCTAGGTACACAGGTCCGTTCCGGATCCTCAGGCAAATCAACGAGGTGACGTATCAATTGGCCCTGCCTCGCCATAGTCGCCTGTCCCCCTCGTTCCACGTCTCCCAGCTCAAACCAGTGGTGAACAGGCCGCTAGCCACCGAAGTGACGCCAGCCTCCTCTCAAAACGCCCTGGAGGTTGACGGGCAACCTGCATACCAAGTCCGAAAGATACTCCGGTCTCGACATCGACGAGGGGGAAAAGTGGAGTACCGAGTGGATTGGGAGGGACAATGCTGGGTTCCCCGGAGGGACATCTTAGACCCGCAGATGATCAGGGATTTCCACAAGGCCCATCCAACTCTCCCAAGACCAAGGCTACGAGGGAGGCCAAGGAAACGCCCGGCTCCCAGAGTGAGCCCTTTGGGGGGGGTCTCTGTAACGTCACAGCCCACGTCGGACTCCATTTCCCAAAATGCACTGCCGGCGCGCATGCGCTCCTCGTCTCCTGAGTACTAAGGGCGCGCACCTGTTTTCAATCAGTCATTCAGTATAAATCCCAAATGCACACAGCCCTCAAATGCGAAGTATACGTCTTAGTGAGAGATTCCTAGCGTTACCGAGCACTACTTACCGTGTCTGAATTCTGTGTCTATCGACCTTGATTTACCACCTCGTGTTTACGTCTCAGCCTTCTCCCGTTTGGTTTGTTCGCCCGATCACCTGACTCCTGCCTGACGTCTTGACCACGATTATTGCACAACGCGCCCACACGTCATTTGTCCTTCTCCCGCGATTGTTTCCCAGCGACCCACCAGGTACGTGACATACAGACACGTTATATTCCCACTTTGTGCCACATGTTTGCACAGTTAGTGTGTTATGAACCACATTAGATACATTAGATACTAAACAATGATTATCAGGATTTAGTTATTTACAAAGCATGGTAAAACTTTGTGGAATGAGTCCTGTTGATTTGTGACTGAGGTGCCGCCACTGGGCCACAATAACTCTCTGCAGGAAGAAGCAATTTAACACAACTCTCCCATATAATCTATAGCACGGTCTACATCAGTGCTTTTGTAGTCTGTGCTGTAGTCTTTTGTACTCTACACCAAAAACCATATACAGGACGTGCTACTATTGTTCATTACTGAAAATCATTGATAATATTTAGTGCTTAACTTGATCTCATGCAAAATGAGTAGGAGTTTGAATGGGCGAGGGCAATTTGATAGGATTTCATAAGGGTTTAATAAAATACATACCTGCTACAGTAACCCTGATTATAACCATAACCTTAACTTTTGTAACTTTGTAATTGCTATTTGGAATTATCAGTATTATTTATATACTGGAATGCTTCTTCAGCTGATAAAAACCCTAAAGAATCAAAAAGATTTTTTTTTTTTGTGAACACTTATTTGTTTTTTTAAGTAAGCATAAAGCACAGTTGAGTTTTATTTTATTAGGTGGCATTTCACTGAACTGTTGACAAAATTCATTTTTTGTTCAGAGTTTGGTGGGATTTGTTCATTGACTCTTCCCCCTTCAGAAAACCATCCTTGTATTTAAACTGGCTACCCAAAATTGTCCGTAAGTGTGAACAAGTGTATAAATGTGTGTGCGTGTGTGTGCGTGTGTGTGCGTGTGTGTGCGTGTGTGTGCGTGTGTGTGTGCATAATGCCCTGTGATGAACTGGTGTCCCATCTTGTGTTCATGGGATAGACTCCGGATCCACCGCAACCAGGAATGAGGCGGTTACTGATTACCATGTGTGGGTATTAATATAATATGAGTATAAAGCAGTTAAGAATGAATGAATGAATGTTTCACAGTATCTTGATTTCTATTCTTTAACAAGTATCATACATACAGTACTTTAAATATGCTAATCGGTGTGCAAAGGCTTTTGGGTATTTGAGAACATTATCCATATCTCCTTATAGAAGATTCGGATTGGACTGAAGAGGAAGTAGCTCAGTTGAACTTTTAATGGTAAAAGGCCATATTAACTGCAAAGAGTTTCCTGTTTTGAAGTATGAGGTGCTGCCAAGATGTCCTTGAATGACTTGTATAACACAGTCATAGAATGAAAAATACAGTGCATTACGCAGTTCTTCCAGAAAACATGAGTAAGGATACCTCCATTTTTTAAAATACATTACTAACTTCCCATCACTTGTCACCCCTGACCTGCTATATGCTGGAAACTCTTCCCCAATTAACTCACTTGAGAATTAATTTCCTTCCTCTCTTCTTTCTACTTCTCTTGATCCCTTTTTACTCCTTTAGCCCCTGCAGCCATTGTTTGACTTAACAAGTCTTGAAATTACATATACACAGAATAAAATACTACTATTTTCCAACATGCACAGACATACCATACAAACATCGCAGCTAAGCTAAACAACACTCTTGAAAGTCCAGACAGCATCTAAACTTCACAATAGAGACCTTTCATTTCCAGCACTTTTTCCCTCTGTTGTTGAATATAAACAATCCAGACCATACCATTTGGAGAAAAAAAAAACAGAATATCTTTTAGTCTAAGAGAAGCCAATGCATGAACACTGACACGCACACACAGACACATCCACACAGAGGTAACATTAATAATTAATAATAATTTATCTATTTGTATAGCGCTTTTTACAATGGTACATTGTCTCAAAGCAGCTTTACATGAAATATCAATTTTACATTTGCAAGTGACTTACTAATGAGAGCACATTCACACACCAATGGTAGCAGAGCTGCATGCAAGGTGCTAGCTTGCCATCGGGGGCAACTTAGGGTTCAGTGTCTTGCCCAAGGACACTTCGGTATGGGATCACCCGGGCCGGGATTCGAACCGCCAACCCCACGGTTAGTGGATTAGTGGATAACCCGCTCTACCGACTGAGCCACAGCCGCCCTGGCATTAGAGGCTTTGTCCTGCTCAGAACTCATTTACAGGCAAACAGCATGGGAGGACAAATCCAACCACAACCACACTATTATGCATATTATTATAATACCCCAATTGAACATTCAGTAAATACTCAGTAAAATTTCTAAGCTGACATAGCGTTTCTGGTAGCTCTAACATAAAGGTATGATCATATAGATTCAAAAGCATATTGCAACTCTAAATAACAATATCAACTGCATCTCTAAATGCAAAATAGTAAAAACATTTTCTGTTAGAAATAAACTTTTAAATAAAAGTTGGTTAGAGGAACATGTGCAAAGTCATTAAAAAATTTTCATACATACAATTTACATTCAGATGGAACTACAGATCAAGAAACCACGATTCCTGCTTAACCCACTTGATGCAATAGATGTTCCATTAACACATGACATCTTTTGTATCTTCTCATAATCTTAATTTTTATATGTGAAAACAACATGTAAATATGTTTATGTGAGAATAGACACACAATGCTTGGTGTTCTTTATGATGGCAGTTAGAGGAAATTAGAAATGAACGGAGCATAGCACTTGTTACTCAGACTGGATGGGGAGCATCTGTAAACTGCCATCTTCAGGTCTCTTGACAGATATTTTGTTGGGTTTGAGTCTTGGCATTTGCTGGGCCTCTCAAGGACATTCAGATACTTATCCCAAACTTTATCCTGTGTTGTCTTGGCTGTATACTTTGGTTCATTGTTGTGCTTAAAGGTGAAGCGTCACCTCAATCTAAGGTAAAATCTGAGATAGACATCTGAAGGTCTGTTAGGCCACTGACCAAGGCCCTTCTAGCCTGGGTACTGAGTTTGGCTGAGCAGCCAGCTCTAGTAAGAGTCCTGGTGGTCCCAAATTTCTTCCTTTTCAAAATGAATCTGATTCATGTGCTACTGGGAACATTCAAAGCTTTAGAAATGGTTTAAACCTTTTTTTTTTATTTTTTTTTTTTTTGGGATTTATAATTTTTTATTGATCCTTATACACTTTTCAGAGTACAACAAAATATATCAATACAGAATCAATAAATTTTTTTTTTACCCAACAACAGCCCCTCCCACCCCGGCCAGGAATGTCCACACAAGATCCATCCACCCATGATTCATGCACATGTGATTCCACCACACATGCTTCGTATTATTTTCATAAATTCATACAGAGTATTAAAAAAAAACAAACAAAAAAAAAGGGAAGGGGGGGTGGGGTTTAAATGGATAGTAATGACAATCCACCTCTCCTTAATCTACCTCCAGGGTGGGTACATCCTTGAAGTAGGTAATAAACTGTTGCCATTTTCCCAAAAATGAGTCTCCGCTACCTCTGATGTTATACTTGATTTTTTTCCAGCTTCAAAGAAATGGTTTAAACCTTTGCCCAGATCTGTGTCTTAACACAATGTGATCATGGGCTACAGAGAGTTTCTTGAACTTCATGGCTTGTTTTTTGATCTGAATTACTGTTAATTACAATTGAATTTGACACAGGTGGACTCAACGCAAGTTCTAGAGACACCTCAAAATAATCAAAACAAATAGGATGCATTTGAGCACCTGAGGGTGTCTTAGCCAAGGGTCTGAATAATGATCTATATGTGATATTTCAGATTTTGATTTTGTATTTAAATTTTCAAAAAAAAAAAAAACATTTTTTATAACATTATCATTATGGATTATTGTGTATAGATTGATGGCCAAAATGTAAATTGAATCCATTTACATTAAATCTATAATATATTGTTAAATGAAAGGGTGTGAATCACTTTCAAAGTTACTGTATATAGCCCATCTTGAGCCAAACAGTATTTAAGTATTAAGTGCTTAATGTTTAGAGACATTACACTATTTTCAAGTAACAATGCCACCTGTAGTCTAGATGGCTTACAACAAATTTAAAAATATTGTGGTCATTGTTAAGTACACACTGCCCCCTGTAGTCCACATAGGCACTGACTGATAATTTAAAATAAACCTCAAAACCTTTCAGAGACCAACCAGCCACCAGGGGGCAAAATGAGCATGGAAAATGTTTTAATGTACTCCACATGTGCACTGTCAGGCATCTGAGAGAGATATTTTTATGCTCATTTTTTACACCTCAAGCCTATAAGTTGATACAATCGCTATCGGTAATAATGACTAATTAGTTTTGGTTGACCGCACACTGTTTCTATGAAATATACTGTAATTTGCTGACCAAATTAACCACAATACTACTGATTTGAATATAAATTGGTTTTTAGAAATCTTAAAATGTAATAATTATAATAATATACTATAATAATTAAAGTTAATTAAACCTAAATTAATTTAATTGTAGCTTTGTTTTTCCCCAGTTTTATTGTCTCTCCATGTGCCAGATAGTAGGCTATATTTTATTTTAAGTTTATTTTTCTGATCATATTTTATTTAAAACCTTCTTGTCCTTGGTCTGTCACCTGGTCTATCTCTCTCTTGCAATCTCCAACAGATTTAATCATCTGCATATACTGTGGAATTTCAATTTCTCTCTCTCTCTCTCTCTCTCTCTCTCTCTCTCTCTCTGTTTGTTCCCCAAGTTATTTAAATGTTATAAAAAAAGTGAAAAGTTATTTAATATTTAATATTCTCATTTTGTTTTTATTGGAAGGAACACATCTTAGCAGAATACCTCAATGTTCTCCTGAAGAAGAAAATGTTTGTTACTGTTAATTTTCACAGGCTGTTCTCGAACTGATCAGCCGAACGGAAGATTGATTGCCTGGTACTGTCTATATTGAATAATTTAAATGTTTGAGACTTTATAAGGCTATAATATTCAGCCATCTGACAAAAACTCTTTTTACACAAACATTTATCCTTTTTTTTTTGGCTCCTGCTTTTTATTTGTTTTACAGCCTGTGTGCTTAGGCATGTTTTTTTCACCAGATGAGTGAGTGCAGAACTCACCACTGAGAGCATTTGTATAGTAGATTAAAGGGTTTACAAATGGGGAGAATCTCAGAAGCTACCGTTAAATGGTCTGAGCTTCTATATGTATATGTGTTATTTGCCCGCGTGTGAGTGTGCGTGTGCGTGTGCGTGTGTGTGAATTAAAATAACTCTTCAGTAGTGTAATCTATGTACATGCCTAATATACAATGACAAAAAATGAATCATATATGATAAAAACCCTTCACATCCGAGGCAGTATATTAAACTAATGAGACTATGCTCATGAAGCCTGAAGTGTCGGCACATATACTGTGAAAAAATCCACAAACCTCATCAGGAATACTTATGCTTAAGAGTGTGCAACACTTCAGAATGACCAGCTCAGATAATGCAGGCATTGTGAAGAGGGAGTCAAGTAAATGAAGGTGAAAAGAGAAGTAGTGCTTTAGTAGAATGAATGAGTATCATAATGTAAAAACCAGCCTGAGGTGGAAAAACCACACCCACTCAGAACAGGAAGCAAAGTCAGCTCCTCAGCTTCTGATGGGTAAACCACATTTAAACATGTGTGTGTGTTTCAAGCAAGTGTCTATGTACAATCCCAATTCCAAAAAAGTTGGGACACTGTGTAATGTTTTTTTTTTTTTTTTTTTAAATAAAAACTGAATGCAATGATTTGCAAATCTCATAAACCCATATGTTATTCACAATAGAACATAAAAAAAACATTTCAAATGTTTAAACTGAGGAAACGTACCATTTTAAGAAAAAATAGGTAATTTTGTATATGATGGCCGCAACACGTCTCAAAATATTTGGGACAGGGGCAACATAAGGCTGAAAAACTAAGTGGTACTAAAAAGAAACAGTTGCAGGAATTTTTTTTTGACGAATTAGGTTAATTGGCAACATGTCAGTAGCATGATTGTGTATAAAAAAAGATTATCTTAGAGGGGCAGAGTCTAAAGCTGGGATGGAATCTGGATGGAAGCATATGTTGCTCTAAAACCTGTATATAACTTTCAGCATAAATGGTGCCTTTTCAGATGTGCAAGCTGCCCATTCCATAGGCACTAATGCACCACATACCATCAAAGATGCATGTTTTTGAACTGAGCGATGAACAAAAGCTGGTCCCTCTCCTCTTTGGTCATCTTTAGGTTAGAGGACGCGGTGTCATTGGTTTCCAAAAGGAATTTCAAATTTCAATTCGAAAACAGAACAGTTTTCCAGTTTGCCTCAGTCCATTTTAAATGAGCTTTGGTCCAGAGCAGATGGCAACATTGCTGGATCATGTTCACATATGGCTTCTTTGCATTATAGAGCTTTAACCAGCATTTGTGGATGGCACTTCACAGACAATGAGTTCTGGAGGTGTTTCTGAGTCCATGCAGTGATTTCCATTACAGAATCAGGCCTGGTTTTAATGCAGTTCCACCTGAGGGCCCAAAGATCACGGTCATGCAATATTGATTTTCACCCTTGTACCTTGCACACAGAGATTTCTCCAGATTCTAAGAATATTTTAACGATATTATGTACTGTAGATGATGAGATATTCATAGTCTTCACAATTTTACATTGAGGAACATTATTCTGGAATTGTTCCACAAATTGTAGAAGCAGGTTTTTTTTGTTTGATTGTTTTTTTCTTTGGAGATTGGTGAACCTCTGCCCATCTTTACTTCTGAAAGACTGCCTCTCTAAGATACTCTTTTTATACCCAACAATGCTACTGACCTGTTTGCCAATAAACCTCTAGCTGTTTCGTTTTAATAACACTTACTTTCCCAGCCATATGTTGCTCCCAACTTTAGTGTGACATGTTGTGGCCATCAATTTCAAAATGATCTTATTTTTTTCTTAAAATGGTACATTTATTCATTTTAAACATTTGGTATGTTTTCTATGTTAAATTGTGAGTAATATATGGTTTTTAATATATTTACACAGTGCCTTGACTTTTTTGGAATTGGGGTTTTATTTATTGCAATACATTTAGTCATAACCAGCTGAAAACCTAAAGAATCAACAAGACCATTACAGTTTACTACTTACAATTAACTTACTTACCATAAAACATTAAGTGTGCTACATGAAATGACCGCTTCCATCTTAAAATATGAACACTACAAGAATATATATATATATATATATATATATATATATATATATATATATATATATATATATAACATATTAGAGAATGTTCCATTTATAAAGTTTATGTTCTAAACTACATATATAATATTAGATAGACGGATATTATACTAAGGTCATGATATACATTTTAAGTTCTCATTGCTGTTCCACACACTTATCATTTCAGGTGATCATGTTAATATTGTTAAGTGATTGCTGACTGTTGACAAATAAACAGTTTGAGAATCTCTCTGTTAGAGAATCATTTTACAACTGACATTTGAAATGATAACTGGCTACATAATTTTAATTTTAATTTAGGAATATATTATAAACTCCATTTTGAAGTGAGACATGGAAGAAGGCTGCATACTTTCTCTTTCATTCTGGTGGTATCCATTAGAGGGTGGGATATTTTCCATTCCCTACTGTGTGATCATGGCCTTTGGAAGCAAGGCTAATGGAAAAGCAATCAAGTTAAATGATGTCAGAAATAATCGGAAGAAATCATTTGCATGCCAGGCTATAAAAATAAAGGGAGTGTTCATGAAATAATTCGCTGGAGTGTTAAAACTCCCATTTGTGCCAAAAAAGGTCAAATAACAGACAGATAGGAGGCTCAGATGTATTTTTATCCAATACATCCAGTCATTTTACACTAGGAAGTGAAATGGACAAAATTGTTATAAATAAAATGGTTTGTTTAGATTAGTGATAGTTCAGATTAGATAGTTCCTCTTAAACACCCAAGGGAGTTTTTCCTTGCCATTGTCGCCACTCAGTGTCTTGCTCGGTTGGGATTAATTTCTCACTTTTACTGTGCATATACTATGTTTATATTCCTGTGTATACTGTGTTTATATTCCTGTAAAGCTGCTTTGAGACAATGTCTATTGTAAAAAGCGCTATACAAATAAAATTGAATTGAATTGAATTAGTGGTGTTGTTATCATTGTGTCAAAAATATCGGTTCTGCATACCGGTTATCGTACACATAAACATGCAAAAAATCAATATTGGTCGATTTGTAGTAAGCTTAATGTAAAAAAAAAATATTTAAATGCAAATGCAATGTGGGCATTTACATAACTCATTCATGAAATCTGTGACAAAATGCTAAGATTCCGAATCAAAAATCCATAAACAGGCAAACAGCCAAAAACCAAAAAAGTTGAGGTTAGAGTTAAATTGTAAAGTTAAAAACAAGCCAGCAACTGGCTAAAGGGATAATAAATTAGAATAATCTTCAAAGGGACACTGGAAAAAACTCAAAGATGGATTAGCATACAGTAGATGATTACATATAGATAGGGAAATAACAACCAGGTGAAGTAAATGATAAGGCATTTGCAGTAGAGTGGTGATGCTAGAAAGCTCAGTCAAGAATAGGTAGAGATTGGCATGTGATTACATGTTTTCAATTTGTATGTATGCTTATCCTCATAATTGTGAAGGCATCAGCTTTTGCATTTTTGCACAGAGCGCGATAAGATATTGTAGTAGTTAATATATGTTGTTGGAAAGAAAACCACCCACCAATGGTCATGCAATGCAGGGTTTTTATCTATATCCAGGCTGACAGTGGGTGGCATAGGAATGGCAGAGAGTGGAACTTTTCATGTTTGTAGGTGACCTCTAAAGTGCAAGTGGCAATTTCTGAATAAAGTGGTCACAATAATTATGGTGATTTTCTGCAGCTGTTTCAGGTGAGCTTCCATAAATGGTTCCTGGTAAGACACCCCTGTTTGTATTTTATACAGCTCTACTTGTTAGTTAGCTGGGAAAACTCTAAGGCTGTGTAATGCACATGTACACATACACGCTACAGTAAGGCATACACTGTGTTCAGTGAATCAAAGTACAAAACCATTTCAAATCAAAGAGCATAGCCATACAGGTAATTCAAATGGAGAGAATAGATGAACAGTCAGTAACAGAGAATGACTAGAGGAGAGACTAGGGACACAGCTTATACTTAATAATGAATAGGAACAATTGAGGTAAATGCTCAGCATGGCATTTAAAATAGCAATGACTAACAGATGTAATGTGAAATCAATCAATAACCATAGTAACACATTGAAAACTCTGAAGACTGAGACATCTGGTGGCTGGGATGGCAATGTCATATGTGAATCTGCCTTTTTAAAATGACTGAACCTAAATAGGATACAAAGACTTTGTAATGAGATATTCTATATTACACATCAGTTGATATTAAAATTATCAGAAACATCCTGATGGAACCTTATAAATCCAAACTCTGTTCAAAGCTTATAAAATGATTTAGATATGTCTCCCATCTTGTCAAAAATGTGTCAGGATTTAAATAATGTACTTTTTATGGAAATTTTGAAGTGTATTCCTTACTGTAGCATAGCTACACATGTGCATTACACAGCATTAGAGTTTTCCCAGCTAAGTAACAATCCGTTGATATCTTAAACTGACTTTCATCCATAGAGAAACTTAATACTGATGATCATAATGTATGTATGCGTAGCCATAATATATATGTACTGCATGTGAAGCATTACTACCTACTATAGCCTGCATGCGCCACTGTGTCTATGAGTGCTGGTGCTGACAGGATCTTGGAGGATCAGTCTGCTGGATCTGGCCTTGTTTCAGCCTGAAAGACTGGAATCTGGCTTAAAGGAAAAGTGTAGGAGAGAGAGAGAGAGAGAGAGAGAGAGAGTGAGAGAGAGAGAGAGAGAGAGTCTAAAGAAATTAGGAAAGGAACTTTCTAAAGGTTACTGAGGGCGATTTGATGGCTTCTCTTGGTTATCTGTTCATTTTTCCTTTCATTGACCACTATGGCATGAGTAATGTTGCCTATGAGGTTCATCAGGCACAACATGGCTACTTTATTTAATGTAATTAAAGTACTTAATATTATTTCAGTAAAAAATGGTAGCATAACTCACATTAAGTGTACATTCTTTTGCATTATGTTAGGAGAATCATGAAAAAAAAGGATTTTCAGCAAAAGACAGATAAAGTCTTCTCACCTCTGTTTCTATTAAACACACACACACACACACGCACACACACACACACACACACACATACACACACACACACATACACACAAATACACACACCCACACACACACACACTCACACACACACACTCACACACACTCACACACCATGGTCATATATGTCCAAGAACAGATGCACCATTGTTCTTATCATCTTGCTCTTTTCCATTTTTCCTTCCTGTATGTTCCACCAACCTACCCTCCCCCCCCCCCCCCCCCCC
>JAFFST010046049.1:80470-94681 GCA_022414735.1 Noturus placidus | reverse complement strand
GACTTGCCTGTAGGTAGGGCCCTAATAACCTCGCCTAGCTCCTCTAGGGTTATCTCAGAATCAAGAGAATTTATTTGCTCAGTCGTCAGTTTACATTAGGTGATGTTTTAAACATTTGTCTGAAACAGAGAAATGGTTCGATTGACATTTAGGTGGGATGACCATTACGCTCAGGAAAGGAAATTGAGAACGATGGTGCAAATCTTTTCCCCAATGCAAATAAACTCCTTCACAGCTTAGCTAAAGTATTTCATACACGTTTAAAAAACGGTCCGAAATGACCAATTAATAGATATTAATAGACATTATCATTAATAGATATGTTAAATAATTAAAATGGTAAATGGGGCACTTATATAGCGCTTTACACTGTGTCTCATTCACACACACACACACACACACACACACACACCAATGGTAGCAGAGCTGCCATGCAAGGCGCTAACTTGCCATCGGGAGCAACTTGGGGTTCAGTGTTTTGCCCAAAGACACTTGGGCATGTGGAGTCACACGGGCCGGGAATCAAACCGCCAACCCTACGATTAGTGGACAACCCGCTCGACCAACTGTGCCATAACCGCCCCAATAATTAGTTCATTGACATTAGACAAAACATTTTTTTCAAAACATGTTCTAATGTCATGTTGTTTTAGGGGGATAATCAAACTAAAAGACAGTCTCATTTTTATCAGCTGTTTTACTGACAGCAAATGTGTCGGTCTGGGGGGGAAACAAATTATGAAATGCTGACATCATCTAAAGTTCTGCAAGCTACGGGTTTTCCTGAACTGAAAAATGGCGTCATATTTGCACACATCTCAAATAAAAAATACAGCATTTTAAGTCTTTGAGTTTTCTGGTTGTCCCTAAAATTGAAAAAGAAGAAATTTAACGATTTAAAGATTCCATTCTGACTGCGGTCCTGGATTATCCATCCATCCATCCATCCATCCATTACTTTTATTAGCACTTATCCTACACAGGGTCGTCTGGAGCCTAGCTGAAGGAACTCAGGGCACAAACCGGATAGGGTGCCAACTACTGATGCTAGATACTAGATTTCTCAGCTGATACGATAACTGATTATTAAGCCACAGTTGATAATTGATAGTTTTCGCAGCCCGCCACACACACTTATCCCAAGTGAGATACTGTACACACACTCAAGCTAATCTAAAGCTTGATGTTTGGATCCAAGATGATTCTAGGAAGTTGAGACAAAAAGAAAAAGGAAAGTCTTAGGAAAGGCAAAGATAAAACCTCAGCTTCTGTCTCAATCACCCAGTACCTCTAATCCGGCGTGCTTTTGAGACCTGCAACAATGCAAACTGATGCTCCAGACCCCAGCCTGTCAGCTTTCCCATGGTCAGCAGAGAATTACCCAAGGCTAACAGTACATAATCCATCAGGCTGAAATACATTCCCAAGGCCATTTTATTTAAGAACTGCTCAAACTGCTTAACGCTTATCATCCCGTATTTCCTGCCCACTTGAAATATTCTGTTCCATTTACAGTAAGTGTAAGAAAGTCCAAGGTCACACAAAACTCTTCTGTCTCAAAGCAGACTTCACATGCTTGTAAATGACGCCATTAATGGAAACAGGAAGAATGCAACCAAACCAGACTTCTGACTTCCACAGCTACATTTTAACCCCCTTGTAAAAAACAAAAACATGACATCAGTGGGGGGGGGGGGGGGGGGGGGCTAAATACTCACCACATGAACTCTAAAAAGCTAGAGAAAACGAGCAACTCCTTGTTTAAGAGGGAATGCGACTGCTGATTTGAACACATTGGTTTCATTACAGGGTGTTAACGTCCAATAGCTGCTGCTTTTATGGTCAGTCACAACAACTTGGACAATAAAAGTCTGATATTAACAACAAAGTCACGTAGCCCTGCTATAGAAAAAGTTTCTTTTCTATACAGCTTTAGTTAATAATGCAGACTTTATAGGTAACATTCAACTCTCTAAAAGACTCGGTAAAGCTGACACACATCATACACACTACTCTTTCATACACACTACTCTTCCAAGAACACAAATTGTGGTTGTACTCAGCGGGAGAAGTGATTAGTGTGCAGGGACCCTTCTGTACACTCATCCTTGCTGCTTTCATTTCTGCTCCGGATCAGATATGGCAATTATTTGGTGTAACTTGCCTGGGAGTGACCGTAAAAACCTTGTGTATGTGTTTTTATATGGCGACGCTGACCGGCACATGACAGGAAGCAGCTTCTTAATCACTTTCTAATTATTTATCATTATTTGTGTTCGATTTGACATCTATTTTTGACTATTTTCAGCCGAACAATTCTGGTGTCGTTTATAATGTATGTATGTATATATATATATATATATATATATATATATATATATATATATATATATATATATATAGCCAACTTACTTGCCTAATCCAGATCAAACATATAGTGTATGGCCAGAAGTATGTGGACACCTGACCATCACAGCCACATGTACTTGTTGAACATCCCGTTCCAGAATTTGTTCCCATTTGCTGTTATAATAAGCTCCACTCTTCTGGGAGGACTTTCCACTAGATTTTGGAGCGTGGCTGTGGGGATTTGTGTTCATTAAGCTACAAGAGCATTAGTGAGGTCAGGTGAGGAGGTATGGGGTGCAGTCGGTGTTCTAGTTCATCCCAAAGGTGTCCAGTGGGATTGAGCTCAGGGGCACTGTACAGGACACTCGAGTTATTCCATTTCGATCTCGGCAAGCCATGTCTTCATGGATCTTGCTTAGTGAACACGGGCAGCATGATCCATGCTGGAACAGGTTTTGTCCCTTTAGTTCCAATGAAGGGAAATTGTAATGCTACACCAAACAAGGACGTCCTATACAGTTGTGTGCCTCCAGCATTTTGGCAATAGTTTTGGAGAAGAACCACATATGGGTGTGATGTTCAGGTGTCCACAAACTTTTGGCCAGAAAGTGAAAGATTTTATTTCACATTAATGACCGCGAAACTTTCTCCATTTAACTTGGCAGAAAGAGAGAATGCGTCTGGATGATGTGAGAATAATGTGAAATGGGCTTCCAGGGGGTCAGCTCATATTAGAAGAGTTCAAAACATCTGCACAGCATGTTGATTAGCTCATCTACCATTTCAATTGAAGAAGTAAAATAAAATAAAAAAAAGGAATATTGCTCTTTTGCATATTTCTGAATATCCACGTATTAGATCACATTAGATTGCATAGTTGCTACTCGAGGTTCGCACTGAGTACAATGCAATGTTTAGAAACTGGAGAAATCCCTACAGCTTCGCGACATGCCCTGATTGTATATTTTCAACACAATAATGTTATTCTAAATGTTAACAGAAATAAATTTCTGCTGCCGTTCCGTACTGTGGTAAAAGGGCGGCTGTGGCTCAGCCGGTAGAGCGGGTTGTCCACTAATCCACTAATCGTAGGGTTGGTGGTTGGAATCCCGGCCCGGGTGATCCCATGCCGAAGTGTCCTTGGGCAAGACACTGAACCCTAAGTTGCCCCCGATGGCAAGCTAGCACCTTGCATGCAGCTCTGCTACCATTGGTGTGTGAGTGTGTCTCATTTGTAAGTCGCTTTGGATAAAAGCGTCTGCTAAATGAATAAATGTAAAACACGGCGCTTTGTATTTAGGCCTGAAGGGAGCTATTCTGAGAATGCGAAATCAGAGCTGGGAGTTTAAAAGAAGATATCCATGAGCCATTTCACTGTGTCTTCCTGGCGTCATAAAGCCCCTCAAAACACCGCTGTTAATTCAGGTTTAGTGTTCCAGCACCTCTGCCCATCCTGCAGGCTCTTTACACCAGACAGTGATCTGGGACGAGTAATGAAATCAGCCTCCTGTTCTACGAACAGATGCAGAGAGTGGCCGTGTTATTACAGAATATAAACATCATGAGACAAAAAATAACAGGGATGCTGAACTAAACAGATGGAAACAAACATTTGCTTCACATAGGCACGGTATTCCAAGATTCGGATTCCAGAGATAATAATTTTAGCACTTTACAGCAAACAATAGACGTGTCTTATGGGTGGAAATTCCTAAAAACGCACAAATATTTTTAGCTTGCCTTTCCCTGAACGTATTCTGTAATGTTTTTAATAGAGTAAGGTGGCATTGCTGGTTTGATTACGTAATCTTGCTGTGGCCTTTCCGGAATATTCATACGACAGTCGCTATCGGAAAGATGCTGACTTTTTGGAAACCAGCTGAAATGTTGCGAAACATTTGAATGGAAACGCCTCGGAGTGACCCACGTCTGTGGTGACGGAGCTCTGCTGGGGTTCATGTGGAGGAAGAGAACTACACCGTTCTCGAGGATTGAGTAACACCCCAGATTGCAAACATTTGGTTGTAGCTCGGTCCGCGCACACACACACTCCCTTTCCGTTTCCATGCTCTTTCTTCCCTTTTTTCTTCTGTGTCTCTCTGATTCTTTCTTGCTCAATAGCAGAAGCACAGGATGAACCACTGTACCGTCTGGAGAAGGAGATTGTTTGGCACGGCCACACAGTAAACTCCTCTCAAGGGTGCGTGAAATGTGTTCCAAATGTTAGTAGGACATAGGAATAACAAATGAAGCCTTTTCAAATGACAGAGCAAGGAAGAATCAGCATCACAAGCTAGCCAGCTAGCTGTAATGAGTGATGTACATTTACTGTACGTCGTCCAACAGCGAACTGTATAGTCAGTGTTAAAGATTTAACAAGCAGTTCTGCCTGGATGTTGATTGATCTAAAGCAGATACTTGTATACATGTACAGCACGACTCATTTAAAGATAAAAGGTGCTACTTTCTTTACTGAGCAGCCATGTTGTGGCTTGATTTGCTGAGTTGAGTTGACCATCCCGAGTGGTTTTTTTGAGGTTTTTTTTCCAGGTTGAAAATACAAGTTATGACCTTTCCAGTCCCTCCAGGATTTAGAGATCGCAAAATGGAACGCAAAAATCAAGGAAACTCCGCAATAACATCGCAGGAGCTTGCGATTTTTCAGAATAACCACAGATTTGGCATGTGACGTCATCACAATGCGCCATCATCACAACGTGCATTCAGCCACAGTCCTCTTCAATTCATGTGCGTCGAACAGGAGTACAGCTAATAGGTCTTGTTTACCAACCGACATCACCGTTAAAGACCGTGCAGAACAATTTCGCCGTTTCAAGTAGTTTTCTGCGAAACAAAAGCACAGAAAATTCTGCAAGTTGCATCGCAAATTTTTGAAAAAATCCGCAGCAAAATCAAGCATTTTGCACAAAAAACTCTGCGAAATCCTGCACAGACTGCATTTAATTGAATGCAAATGGTAAAAATGGTAAATGGCGCACTTATATAGCGCTTTTTTATCCAAGGCACTTGGATCCAAAGCGCTTTACACTGTGTCTCATTCCCCCATTCACACACACACTCACACACCAATGGTAGCAGAGCTGCCATGCAAGGCGCTAACTTGCCATCGGAGGCAACTTAGGGTTCAGTGTCTTGCCCAAGGACACTTCGGCATGGGATCACCCGGGCCGGGATTCAAACCGCCAACCGCATGGTTAGTGGATTAGTGGACAACCCGCTCTACCGACTGAGACACAGCCGCCCTAAGTATGCAGTGTTAATTGTCACCAGGAGTGAATGAATGTGCAAATGTGTGTGTGACCCGGCGTCCCATCTAGGGTGTATTTCTGCCTCGCACCCAGTGCAACCTTGACCAAGATCATGTGATCTAAATCATGCAAACAATCTTCATTGATCACTATTATGGTATTTTGCTCTTTTTCGATTTGGTCAGTGTGCTTTCTGTTGTATAGCCATCATCAGATTCAACAGTTTTGAATTCCAAAAATCAATCTCTCCTTTCAGTGTCCCTTGCAAAACCTCACCCCAAATCCCATGCACAGTGCTGCCTCGGCTGAATGTTACAGCCAGAGAGGGAGACTTCTAATCAGACGGGCCACATAGTGCAGAAACACCTCCTTGTCCTGATTGGTTGGATGCTGCTGGTCCGTCATTTGTTTTGTTTTTCCTCTCTCTCTCCTCTGTTTGAAACCTGGGGGTGTGCGCCTGATATTTTATTGAGAGCTACAGGAATGTGTGGAGAACTTTGCCTTAAAAACTCCGCCTTGAAATGACAAGAAGCATGCATGAGTGTTCATGAATATATTGTGTCATTTAAACGCGAGACATTGATCGTTTTGATGGGCTTCCTGCTAGCTTTTAAACGCATCAATATCCAGGAACTGGTATTGCACTTATGCAAATTAATACATCAAAGGAAACCCTGAAGCATATAATAATAATAATATCATGGCGTATAACAGCATATTATAACAACAGCATGTCATAATGTTCACCACATTCAAACAAGTAAAATACAAACACGGTAAACTGCACACGGTTGCGAACAAATCTTGCAGGAACACTGCAGGAATGTGTCGTAAGTGTCAGAACGCCATAAGCAATGTCATAAGACTGGGCGAAAAGGAAAGGAGTGAAGAATGAGGAGGCGATGGAAGCACAGGGCCTGCGAGGTGATCGGTATCCTTGATTACACATGCTCCATTTAGCCCTTAAGGACACAGCTATTAGGGTTGAAACGCACACACACACACATTTAGAGTAAATGGTTGCATTCAGCAGAAACTGGCCTGAAGGCGAAATGCTCCAACAAAATGGGTGGAGTCTGCAGAAGCTGTAAACACCCCCAACGCATTCTCACACACACACACACACACACACACACACACACAGTGACAAACATAGCTATGTTATACTCAAAATACTAGCCAATACAATAATACATAATAGCCAATACAATTTCAAATAACCAGTATCCAGCATTGTGGACATTAAGGCCGGTAATAGAGAAGTCTGGTCTCAGTGCATCATGGGAAAGGCTTTTAAACATGTATACAAACACTGTCAAAGTTAAACATGTGGATATTGTTTTAGTCGTATTTGTGGTTTACACGTAGCTACATTTTTTTTGCTCCCTGACCAATTAGTGACTTCAGGATGCGGATGTGCAAAAGCCTAACTTCTAGGTAGAAAAATGACGAGATGAAAGGAGAGTTATAGCGAACTGTACCTTTCAATAATCTGAAAGTAAAAACCCTGTAGAAGACCTAGTCTGGGCGCGGAGCTGTTCTCCTTCACCCCCTGTTTACCTTAGTGTGAGTAGCTTATGTTTACTGAGACCTTATGTAGCTTATGTTTACCTACCTACCTACCTACCTACCCACCCACCCACCCACCCACCCATCTATTTATTTATTTCTAGAACTACAGCAAATGTAATAACCATGAACATTTTGAAAAAAAAAAAATCTGTCATGGTTTATACATTCCAGATTTATGCATTGTTGACAGCAAGCACAATCGCATTGTTTCAGAACGAACCTAAAGCGGGTTCACACACAACAAACACACACATGCGTACCAATTACAGCCACATAAAACATACCGACTGGGCACGGTGATGAAAAAGCTATGCCAAATTCTGATTTCCAAAACTCAAAATTCTAATAGTAACACCACAAAGCCAATCTTTAAGACAATGGTACAGTGCAAAGCTATTAAAAGACTACAAGGTTACAAGCAACAAAGAGTCCTTCACTGTGTCACTTCCTGTCTACAAACAATGCACATAATCAGAAGATCTGCCATGTTACACAGAATATCCGAAGGAATCTTATATCTTTTCTCTCTTCGTTCCTTTTGGTAAGAACATATGAACACACCACCACCCAATTCTTTCATATTAGAAGTTTAACAGTCAATCTTCTGGACATGTGCTATATATATAACAAGCCTTACACATGACCCTAGACGTAAGGCCTCTGTAGTTCCTATCGAATAACACTGTAATGAGCGTCGCTGGATAAGCAAATCTCCTGCCACACCCCAGCACAATGGCCTTTTCCTTTCCTGTAGCAGCCACTAGTTTACATTTATTTTAAACAGCGGCCCTGAAATGCCCTCGTGTTTTAACCGCAGCTCTGTTTCACAACATTTGTTTACGCATCCCAGAATTCTCTTTGAACTATAGTCATTTTCTAATATACTGAAAACTAACGTTATGAACGTACAGTACTGTGAAAAAACGTCTCAGGCATCTTATTTTTTAGTACAAACTTTGCTATAGATTTTTATTTTATGACTTCAGTACAAAAAAAAAAAAAAAACATTTTAGATTCCCAAACATTAGTTTTCCAGCACAAAATGAAATGTTATAGAAAAGTGTTTGTACGTCAGTAAAGAAAGCAGTTGAAGTTGAAGGATTCTTCTGCAAAAATAAGAAGCGAGTGCGACAATCAAAGTCTCCAGAAGAACCGTGTCTGGTTCTGGAAGATGCTCAGTAACACTTACAGCTCAGTTCCTTATAAAACTGCACTAATTCTACCTGAGACAATTATTTTTATTTTTAGTCACACCAATTATTGACCGTGATTCATTTACTACTGTTTACTGCTCCTCACGATCATTTTTTAAAAGTAGAAACATTTATTTCCATTATTTTTGAAGGCATCTTTGCTCTACAGCATCTCATGTGCACAGTACTGTAACTGTGGGTCTAACCGTGGTACCGCACGTAGTCACACAGCCGAACACGTCAGCGTCGTCATGTCTGCAACACGTTGAGGTGACAGGAAAGCTAGCATTCTCAAGGAATCGAGCTTCACACTGATGAACTGTGCTTCGGCCGGAGCTCTTCAGTTGCATGAATTTAGCTACGAAAAGCCGTAATGAGAGGAAAGAAGATGATAGAAAATGATAGGAGTTCTCTGCCAGGTTACTTGTAGCTCCGGATGTAGTCACGAGCTGTCACAGAGAACAGGGAAGCTGGCTGTAGGAAAGCTTGAACATTAACCGGGCAAGTTTAAATCAGTAGCACTTGAATTGAAATGAAGCATTATACAGTTTAAAATAGCAGTATACAGATACTATCTGTGTCATAGAGTTGGTCCAAATTAAGGTAAAGCTACTTGGCTTCCTGGAATCATTTCTAAATGCCATATGAATAGCTGAGGAAGGCATGTGCTCTGTGTCCCAGGCTTTCCTACAGTACACATCTGCAGGCCATGAAAGTGAAGAGAGCTTCAAAATGCGCCCTGCAACAACCCATTACTCGAGCTATTAATGACGCGCTTGGGTAACATGGTAGGGGGTGGGGAAGATTGTGTGTGGGAGTGATAGAGAACAAAAGAAAGGTGAGTGTATATATTTATTGAGGAAACATTACAAAGACACAAAGTTCATTACTCAAATCTTTCACCATTCATCTGCACCTCTGGCTGACCTCAGATTCAGAGATAGTGTGTGTCATGGAGGCGTTGATGAGCTACTTAAAGGTTATCTTTTCCTCATTTCCTCTAAATTTGCATTTGATTTGTTTTATTTATAGGAGGATCTTCTTGCTTAAAAAAAAATAAATAAATAAAAAATACGAGTTGAGCTGGGAGCGTATGAGCTGTGCGTTAAATCTACTGCTAGAGCTGACTGTCACACAAGCACCACACCCAGTATTCGTGTTGAACACGTTACTCCTTTTCAGAGCCATAATCCCAATTTGGAAAGAAATGTATGCCACACACTGCAGCTAACACAAAGGAGGGAAAGTCCATGTTGAAAAGACTCGATTCACATGAAGCTATGGGGTGCGAACAGCCAATACAGTGGCTTTCCTGTACTGCACACCCCTGCTGTGCACTTCGTGTGCTGAACACGCCCACCGGAACACTGAGTTGCCTGGATGTGTGACAGTAAATGGTAACTGGCGCACTTATATAGCGCTTTTCCCCAAAGCGCTTTACACTGTGTCTCATTCACCCATTCACACACACACCCCAATGGTAGCAGAGCTGCCATGCAAGGCGCTAACTTGCCATCGGGGGCAACTTAGGGTTCAGTCCAAGGACACTTCGGCATGTGGAGTCATCCGGGCCGGGATTCGAACCACCAACCCTACGATTAGTGGATTAGTGCAGTGGTTTTCAAAGTGGGGGCCACCAGGGGGCGCCAGGGGGTCTCAACAACTTGGTGTGAAAAATAAATTCTCACTCTCAGACAACCACACACACACAATCAATTCCTAATGTAATGTAACGTAAATATGTAAGATGTAATTATTAATAAAAAAGGAGGATATATTCAGAAGTCTGTATTTTTTATGTGTTTTGAAGACATCTTGCAAAAGAGTGGCCTCGCTCCAATGTCAATACCATTTGGGGGGCAGTTCCCTGGAAAAGTTTGGGAACCACTGGATTAGCGAACAACCCGCTCATCCACCTGAGCCGCCAGTCTTAAAAACATTTTATACGTCTGTTTATAGTATATATATATAAACTTGATTATCTGAGGGTGTCTCTGAAAACCAAATCCACACAAAGTGTAGGAAAATGTTAAGTTTATGACAACCATGGAGACCAACCAACTGGCGTTTCAAACAGCCAGTCACTGTTCACCATTCCTCACAACAGCCAATCACTGATCACCATTTTTCATAATGTCCAAACACCCATCAATATAGTTGCTAATGTCCAATTACCCATCATTATGGTTCCTAATGTCCAATCACCCATCGTTATGGTTCCTAATGTCCCATCACCAATAGTTATGGTTCCTAATGTCCAATCACCCATCGTTATGGTTCCTAATGTCCAATCACTGATCACCATTGTTCCTAATGTCCAGTCACTGTTCTCCAATGTTCCTAATGTCCAATCACTGCTCTCCATTATTCCTAATGCCCAATCACTGTTTAACATTGTTCCTAATGGCTATTTTTCATAATAGCCAATCACTCATCTCCATTGTTCCTAATGGCTAATCACTCATCAGCATTGTTCCTATTGTCCGATTACTGTTCACCATTGCATGTACCACCCTCACACTTCTTGGTTCTTCATTTAAACACTCTTCTTGGTGACATTTACAGTAATAAAATGAGTTATTCCATCCCTAACCATTTCCATCATGTTCATTTCATCTCACCATCACTGCTTCTTCTTGATAGAAGGTAAATGCATTGTACATGCATAATAAGGTTAGCTTGTGGTGCCATGATCAAAAAGAAATTCCTTCTATAAGAAAAAAATCAATCATTTTTCATTCCGATAAAACTCGATTCTGTTTTATGATCCTCTATTCTACGTGTCTTCAGAAAAGCTTCCTTCTTCCTATACCCTAATTTAAAATTTGTAAATGACCATGAAGAAACCTTGAATATACAAATTAGCCTATGACGTCATCTAGCAGCTTTTATGCGTGCATCAGCTACTTTCCTCTGAAAAGAGTTGGCAAGATGGAATGCAAAACATCTGTTAATTGAATGCTTTAAATGTATGAATAGGTTGAGGCAGAGATCACTGCAACAAACACACACTTATTTGCTAACAGTAGCTCTATCTGCTGACTGTACAGTCGACTCGAATTTATCATATATCAAATGTTCTGCTTTGCCCCAACAAGACGCAAATTACATTTCGTTTTATTAGATATTTTGATAATAACAGATTCAACGTTTCAAACAAAATTTGGATATAACAGGCAATCATTTACACATTGACCTTTTCACGGGAGTAAAAAGCCTTCCCTTCTGTATTTACCCCATCATATAACTCAAGGAATGGAAGAATGGATGGTGTAATAGGACAGACTGCAGCCGAACTGAACTCGGTCTGTGTTTACTGCAACAAACACAATGCCACGCTCTGGATTTTAGTGACAGGACAGAATGAGAGAGGGCTTGGCTTTACTGTCTGGCTGCAGCTTTGAGCAAATTGTCTTAGGAGACAGAGAGCAAAAGACAGGGAAAGACAGACAGTACTGCAGAGAAACAGAAACCACACCCTGTCTGTCCCACTGTCCCTGTAATCACACTCATTTCAACACGTGCGAGTGTGTATGTGTGTGTGCCGCGGGGATTAAAACGAGGAATTCGTTCAAATAGAGCTACAACAACTAAATCGATAAAATCGCTAATAATCGAGGATGAAAATCGTTGTCAACGAATCTCATTATGGATTAGTCGGTCTGCGTGTGGCACGGGGTGCGTTTACTCACTACTTTACTTCTGTTCCAAAAACACGCTTCGGAAAATAAATACTAAACTTGTGTCCCAAATGACATACTATACACTTACACTATGCACTACATACTCTACCGTCTAGTGTATGAATTTTAGAAAGGTAATATCATCTCAAATATATCACTAGCAGATCTTTTTTTAATAACTGGAAGTATAAGCGGTTTCCTAGTCGACGGCGCATGACGTCCTACACACGCTAGCATTAGCAGACACCCGAGTCACCCATAATGACTTTCTTCAGTTTACTATTTATGTCAACGTTAGCTTTTATAAAAAGCAATGCATAAATACTATTATATAATATAAACTTATATATTAGTTTAAATTATATACAAGTATTTTTGCATTATTGTTTATAGATGCACAAAAAGCACTGAATTAATCTACAGTCCTAAATGAAACAAAACAAAACAGACAATGAGACAGGTCATATTTTTTGTGTAAAATAAAATATTTTTATATATTTTAGGGCGGCTGTGGCTCAGTCGGTAGAGCGGGTTGTCCACTAATCCACTAACCGTGAGGTTGGCGGTTTGAATCCCGGCCCGGGTGATCCCATGCCGAAGTGTCCTTGGGCTAGACACTGAACCCTAAGTTGCCCCCAATGGCAAGCTAGCACCTTGCATGCAGCTCTGCTACCATTGGTGTGTCTCATTAGTAAGTCGCTTGTAAATGTAAAAATGATATTTCTGTAAAGCTGCTTTGAGACAATGTCCATTGTAAAAAGCGCTATACAAATTGATAAATTATTAAATTATAATATATATTCTGGTGTGTGTCTGTGTGCTTTGGGTTCTTTTCAGTCTTATATAACTGTTGTGGAAAGTTTTAGTCTTTAAAGTAAAGTTTATAATTGTAATGCTCAGTTTGTGGATTTTATTTTAAATAATTTTTTTTTTTAAATGGTACTGAAGTTTTGCCCCGCCCCATCCGACTAATCAAAGGAAATAAATAAATAAATAAATAATCGGCCAACTAATCGATTATGAAAATAATCATTACTTGCAGCCCTACATTCAAATAATTAATACTTCATAATCGAGTGTTTCTCCTTCTTAAAATTGCAATGAGTGGAATAACAAATATTATATCTTTCAAATATTTGAGCGTATTTAAATTACATTTACATTTATTCATTTAGCAGACTTACAAATGAGACACACTCACACACCAATGGTAGCAGAGCTGCATGCAAGGTGCTAGCTTGCCATCGGGGGCAATTTAGGGTTCAGTGTCTTGCCCAAGGACACTTCGGCATGGGATCACCCGGGCCGGGATTAGAACCACCAACCCCACGATTAGTGGATTAGTGGACAACCCGCTCTACCGACTGAGCCACAGCCGCCCTATTTACACAGATGGAGAAAGAGCGCACAAAAGACAGCAGGAACAGATCTGACCAGACACCTGTATTCAAACATCCAGTCAGACGCACACAGACTGAAACTTAACCGAGACAATATTGTGAGAACTGAATGCAATATTGGAACTACAGGCTGCACACAGTCTTTCAGTAATCTGTGAAGCAATGAGTTATTTTAGAAAATGAATTATTATGAGCCAGAAAGACTTTATATCAGGAACAAACAGTCATACACCGATGAGCCAAAAGGTTATGACCAGATCGTAATGCAAGATGTGAGGTGGAGCCGACGCCGATCGAACGTGTTGTTCGGACTTGCTTGTCCCGCATATGCTTGATCGGACTGAGATCTGAGGAATTTGGAGGCCAAGGAAACACCTTGAACTCTTTGATCTTTGCCTCGAACCATTCCCAAACAATCTGCGCAGTGCTGCAGGGCACATTATCCTGCTGAAAGAGGCAACAATTTTTTTTAGGTAGGTTACACGTGTCAAATTGACATCTATATAAGTTCCCGAAACGCAACAAAGACACTAACCAGAGCTCAGATTTAAATCAGGGACCCTGGATGCTGAGATGTTGCTGGTATAACTATTAATCCCTTGTGTACGACATAGAAAGTGATGCTCATGCAAATGTTCATTTTAGTGTATATATTTAGTGCCCCCTTGAACTGTCCGACCTTTTGCCACGTTTCAGGCCTCAAACATAAAGATATAAAACTGTCATTTTTTGTGAAGAATCAACA
>JAFFST010046049.1:4096-54553 GCA_022414735.1 Noturus placidus | reverse complement strand
TATATATACAGGTATATATATATATATATATATATATATATATACCTGTATATATAAAGTTGGTTAGGTGTTCACGGAAGAAGTAGATCTTTAGCTGTTTTTTGAAAATGGTGAGAGATTCCGTGGTCCAGATTGAGGTTGGAAGTTCATTCCACCACTGAGGAACAGTTAGTGTGAAGGTTCTGGAAAGGGACCTTGCGCCATGCTGTGTAAGAACTACTAAATGTCGGTCGCTAATCGATCGCAGATTACGTGTGGGAACGTAAGCCTTCGGGAGAGAGTTGAGGTAGGAGGGTGCTGTTCCAGACAAGGTCTTGTAGGTGAGCATCAAGGCCTTGAATTTGATGCAGGCGGCTACAGGAAGCCAGTGGAGGGAGATGAAGATGGGTGTGACATGGGTTCTCTTGGGTTTACATACATACCCCTTGCAGAATCTGCTAAATATTCATATTTATTTATATAATATTAATTAACATTATCGCTTAAAAAATATTAATAACAGGGATCATAAAAATTGCATTTAGCATATTTGATTCTTTTGTTCAGAGCTCTGTTAAAGCATCCATTCTCACCTCAGAAATATAGCAAGACTGCGCCACCTATGCTAAATTTCTCAGTAGCTGAAAAGCTGATAAACTCATCCGTTGTCACTCGGATAGATTACTGTTAAGCTCCTATATACACAAAACTCTGCCGCCAGGGTCCGGACTGGGACCAGGACATGCAGTCATATTACTCCTGTTCTGGAGTCCTTGCACCGGCTCCCAGTCAGGTTCCATGTCCATTTTAAAATTATGATCCTGACATACAAAGCATTACATGACTTGGCTCCTCAGTACTTATCTGCTTTATTAATCCCTCACACCCCAAATTGCAGACTGCGCTCCTCACGGTGTAATCTGTTAACTGTTCCACAAACACGCTTAAAATCTATAGAAGGAGTCTCTGCTGCTTCCCTTTGGAACTCTCTTCCTCTCGAACTTAGGGACACTCAGACCTTTGGCATTTTTAAATCTCAACTCAAGACACACTTTTTTAAACTTGCATTTATTTGCTGATGTCTACTTTTATAATAATAATAATAATAATAATAAATATTTATTATTATTATTATTATTTATCTATTATTATTTTCTTTCTGTGTACTGCTTATTTTGTGTACAGCACTTCGAGAAGCTGCTTTTAAAGGTGCTCTATAAAATCAAGTTTATTATTACTATTATTACAACAGATGTTTACATAAAGTCCACAAGACACAATAATAAATTAATTTACACAAATGAACCCGTTCAAAAGTTTACACACGCTTGATTATTAATACGGTGTGTTGATACCTGGATGACCAGTGACTGTGTTTATATTTTGTGAGAGTTGTGCATGAGTCCCTTGTTTGTCCTGAGCAGTTAAACTGCCCACTGTTCTTCAGGAAAATCCTCCATTTCCTGCACATTCTTTACTTTTCCAGCATCTTCTGCATATTTGACTCCTTTCCAACAGAAGCTATGATTTGAAATCCATCTTTTCATGCTGAGCACGACTGAGAGACTCGTACACGACTATTACAAAAGGTGCAAACATTCTCTGAAATGTGTCATTTGTTATGATTTTGTTTAAATATCTTTTTTTTTTTTTCATGTACTACCACACTTCAGACGCTAAATAAGATATTTACATGTTTCCCAGAAGACTATGTAATAACAATTTTCACCAATCATCCTGTTCAAAAGTTTACACCCCCTCTGGCTCTTAAGATATCGCGTTGTCTTCTTAAAACAGTTGTTGATCATCACAACACACAGTATTAAGAATACTGTAACAACACACAGTATTAAGAATAAAGCATATTTAAACTTTTGTGTAAATTCAGTTATTATAGTCTTGTGGACTTTATTTAAACACCTGTTATGTGAAATAGCTTATTCGGGGCAGGACTAAATAAAAAAACAAAGTGCTATTTTTATGATCCCCCTAATTAAAAAAAAAAAAAAAAAAATATATATATATATATATATATATATTAACATGTTGCAGATTTTGCAAGGGGTATGTAAACTAATAAGCACAACTGTAAGTGCACTAGCAATGTCCTCCTGTGATGGTAGCACAGCACACACCTGCTATCTTCACACAGGGAAAGGAATAAGCAGCAACTGCTATTCACACCATAAAACTTTGAATATAAACATATTTAATGTGTTTCAGAGTGGCGTTTTCCTTTAGGACAACTTTTACAGTCCCGAAGCAGCTTTACAGAAATATATACATTCAGGATATAGATTTTAAATGTACGAATTTATCCCTAATGAGCAAGCCGAGGCAATGGTGGCGAGGAAAAACTCCCTGAGACAATATCTATCTACACACACAAACACACACATGTGCTATCGTTGTCTGAGTCAACTCTTTCTGCCAAAGTAAAGCAAGCTGAACCTGGACTGAGTCAACAGTGTTGTGTAAAGTGTACATACACACTACAGTGGGTAAGTGTACGAACATAACATGATGTTGTCCTCTAAATGAATCCTAACTCAGAGGATTCCAATTGCTTACAGTTGATAGTGAACCAGGCTCTTCTAGATACTGCTTTAGACTCAGACTCTTCTTCCCATTGACCTGTAGAGCAAAGGTGCATCAAAATTTACATTATAGTAACAACTTTAAAAAACAAACAAACAAACAAACAAACAAACAAAAAACAAGGATTCATAGAAGAGCATTCAGTAATGGTGCACATGTGTCAGAGACCTGGCATATGTGATATTGTGTGTTTGCTCTTGCACATGAGCGTGTTTGTTTTACCTGCAGATGGGTGCAGATTCTCCTGAGGACATCATACACGTTGTCCCGAGACAAGAGCGAGACAAAAACATACTGCAGAAAGAGAAAGAGTTAAAGATTTTAGATGCGGATCCGGAGAACCGGTGCTATAATAATCACATGAATATGTCAAATACAGTAATATCTTCGTCTTGAGGTGTCCAGTCTCCGAAAATGGTTTATTATACATAGCTAATGCATGTGTATTGCTTCTGTTGTACTGTATCACAGCACAATAATTATGATGACTGAGATAGCCATGTCCAACAATAACCAAAGTCAATGAGCCAGACGTTCAGCTACTATTTATCTATTGTGATGTGTCTTTGAACCCTAAACACTGCACAGTTTGTGGTTTGCCATCTGATGTTTGCTTGTCCCATTTATTTCCACTGGCTCTTTAGTGGCTGTGTTGAGTCTGACTGCACAGGCTGGTTTGTGAACAAACAGACGTACAATTAATTCTGGGTGTACAATGTGTGTCTATGGTATTTGAGAATACCTTCTGACTGGTGTCTGTAGTGATGGCGAGGCCATTAGGGACCAGGCCAGCTGTTCTGTGCTTCTTCACCAGACGAACTGAAACTACGGGGATAGCCACCTGAGACGCGCGCACACACACACACACACACACACACACACACACACAAATTAATATTATGACTACCTTGCTCCAGTGTCTCTCGCTGTGACTCATTTGATCATTTTACTAGTTAAAGCACATTCAAATCAGTTACAAGGGGGTTAAAATGTCTCGTCTAAGTACACTGAAACTAAGTGAGCATCCAGCCAGCAGAAGAGTAAACACACAAAGTTGCTGATAGCAGTAGGTTGAGAGTTTAGGATGTACTGGGTTTGTGATTGGGTCACGTGCCCTGTGTTCTAGTGACCTGTGTGCATGTTTAGCAAAAGTACCGATAAATATTGTTCAATAAATATAGGATAAAAATGAAAACACCCAAGCACATGATTTCCTTTTCTCTGTCCTCTTTCTGCATGTTTTTTTTTAGTGTTTTTCTGATGAACCGATGCAAACTGGACAGGAATGAAAAGGGTGTATAGGATGAAAGAATAGGAAAAGATAACTATTGGTTATCGGGGCACCCCTAGATTAAAAACTCAGTAATGCTTTCCTTTTCAAAATTGTCCTGAAGAGCATCCTGTGCCTGAGTTCCCTGGGATACGCTCCAGGCTCCATGCGACCCTGTGTAGGAAAATGGATGGATGGAGTTACCCTTTGATGCTAGACTTATTGGGACACCCAATAAGTACATTTATACAGCAAATATTCAGCTAAAGTTAAGTGTCTGGATAAACATACTCATTCTACATTAACTGTTGGTGCTATTCAGAACAACTTGGAAAAGGAAAGCATTGTTGGGTTTTTAAACTAGCGGTGTGTCTCGATCAGTTCCCCAGCTCCCTAACTCGTGAATCAGTATATCGCGTACATGGCGGCTGTGGCTCAGTCGGTAGAGCGGGTTGTCCGCTAATCCACTAATCGTGGGGTTGGTGGTTCGAATCCCGGCCCGGGTGATCCCATGCCGAAGTGTCCTTGGGCAAGACACTGAACCCTAAGTTGCCCCCAATGGCAAGCTAGCACCTTGCATGCAGCTCTGCTACCATTGGTGTGTGAGTGTGTCTCATTAGTAAGTCGCTTTGGATAAAAGCGTCTGATAAATGAATAAATGTAAATGTAAATGTATGAGTTCGGGCACTGGTACGGACCCAGGCATGCTAAAAGTTGGAACACTCATGACTCAATTTCCGGAGAGATGACTTCGTACTCGCCTTGAAAAACGTCACAAATTAAAAACATTCATTTAAACGTTTTATATAATAAATTTAATCACACGCATTTCAATCATGGTACTTCAAGCAGGATCGTAGGCTAGCTAGTGTTTAAAAAAAAATCATTAAACACTTAAAGGTCATTAGACTCCGTATATAGAATGTCAAATAAAGTTAAACCTCTCTAGCGTAAGTAATCATTTGAGAGCTACAACAATAACCAGCTACTTACATTTGTAGACAAAGTTGGTTAAGAGTTTGTCCGCCTTTGTTTTTTTTTTTAGGCTAAGAGGCTTTGGAAAATATGACATCATTTCCAGTGAGCATCGATGTTCCCTGGTTTATGCGGTGCATTGTGGGATTTATTAGGATGCGAACGTTCCAGTGCACTGGAAGGATTTTGCGACTGAGACAGACCTTAAAATTGCCGACTCCCTGATCAGTACCCTGAGTACTGAACTAGCGGGCTGACTGAGATGCATCCTAGGTCTACCATCTGTAGCGTTCAAGTGCAGTATTTAATATGATAAGCTGCTCCTACAACAGCTATCCCACATCAAACTCTAAAGTTCTTCATTTCTAACCTATTATATTAAACAGGGAAAACTTTACACCTCAGATGATTTACACGGACCCTCTCCAGGGAAAGTGAAATTGATGGCTTCAATAGAGCGTATATAGAGCCTGTGTGTGAAAGTGAAACTAATCTCGCTTGTGAACAAGTACACAATCTACTTCTCCCACCCTCCAGAGCTAACCTTGATGTCCTTGCCAAACAGGTTAGCGTAGAAACACAGCCAGTTGCGGGAGATATAGAGTCGTCCTTGCAGCAAGATATCCCTTAGGAGTGCACACGAGTACACTAAGAGTTGAAAGAGAAATGGAATTAGGGTCAGTTTTCCGTCTTACAAAGTAGTCTCAGGCTCCACAGCTGCCAGAACAAACGCACTGCGGTAACGACTCGAAGTTTATGTTTCTGCTAATGTGTACTGTAACTGATATATGCGTACATGACAAGTTAAATAAACCTATTCAACACTGTGCTGCACATTGAAACAGTATGTTTACATCGAGTATGTTTATAGCTAAACCAGCACGAGCCACGCGATGAGAAACAGATGTCTGAGACAGTAAACCTCATACTGTACCTTTCATGAGGATCTCCTCATTGGGAATGTTCTGGAAAAGTTTGTGGTACTGAGAGTTGTACTTGCTGACAGTCTGTAAGGGGAGACAGGGTGGCTGGGTTAGATAGGGAGCGCTGCTTTTGCTTGTCTGTTTCAATCCAGCTGTTGTCCAGCTTGGATTCTGGATTAAACTAGACATCCCCTTGGTACACTCTGTGTGGTATGTCTATCACCATTATACAGGTGTCCCATAAGTCCAGCATGACAGGAGAACAATGGATTAATGGCAAAACAAAAGCTTATATTTATAGAACGTGCTCAATATGTCCAGTATTTATCTCAATACACAAATTTAAACATAATATCTAGACAGTAAACAGATTGAGTTATGAGGTTACATGACTCAATAATGCACAAATGTTCAGCATTTCAAATTGATGTTTTTTTCCTAAGAGTAGAATTATTCGGATTTGCTCTTCCTTGTTCAGGTACATCATGGTCTGTAAATTTTTTTTTTTAAATATACATTTACCCTGTGATGCATGGTGGCATAGTGATTAGCATGTTTGCCTTGCACCTCCATAGGGCGGCTGTGGCTCAGTCAGTAGAGCGGGTTGTCCACTAATCGTAGGGTTTGCGGTTCGTGTGTGTGTGTGTGTGTGAATAAGACACAGTGTAAAGCGCTGTATAAGTGCGCCATTTACCTCCAGGGTTGGGATTCGAATCACATCTCTGACTTGTGTGCAGTGTTTGTATGTGCTTTGGGGATTTTCCTTTCCCAGTCCAAAGACATGCATGGTAAGCGTCCAAATTATCCGCGGTGTGTGAACGTGTGTGCAATTGTGCCCTGCGATCAGTTGGCACCCCGTTCAGGGTGTCCCCCGCCTCGTACCCCGAGTTCCCTGGGATAGTCTCCAGGCTCCCTACAACCCTGTGTAGGATAAGCGGTATGATGGATGGATGGAGTTACCCTTTGATGCTAGACTTATTGGACACCCTGTACATTTATACAGCAAGTATTCAGCTAAAGTTAAGAGACTGGATTAACACACTCATTCTACAATTTTGCCAGAAGAAGCCTCTTATATAAAAACACTACAGGTTTTCAGAGAACTAATGGGAATATGTCAAGAACCAATGGGAATATGTCAAGAACCAATGGGAATATGTCAAGATCCAATGGGAATATGTCAAGAACCAATGGGAATATGTTGCGCAAATATTTCGATCCGAAAATGTTCATCAATATCCACAAAAACACGACACAGTGGCTGAGAAGATGCGTAGAGCGTACGGGTGAACATGTGTTGTAAATAATAAATACATTATAAATACTCTCATTGGTTCCTGACTTTGCAGACACCCTGTAATATTAAAAGTCATTTGATTTCTGCAACTAGGTATCAGAAAAAGTGTTTTCAGATTGTGAAAATTCAGTCATTTAGATATATGCTCCTAAGAATAATACCAAATCACCCGTAATTCCAGTCACGATTCACGAGTGATGATCTCTTTCCTCACCTTGATCCACCTTCCGAATCTCCCTGACACGAAAACCATCTTACTGCTGTATTAGACTCCACGACACTGTTTCCCTCTCAGCTCTCTGTGAACTCAAAGCTCATTCCTCCACTCCAGTTGATGCCTGAGTCTTCTACATCCTTAATCTGCTTATCTTCGCCCATTAACAATGGAAAGTCTCACACCTGCATCTCAACTGCAAACGAGCAGAGATTTCCACTTGATAAAAACTTTACTGAACACCCCCAGTGAGTGTTTATTGCTTCCCTAATGTTGAACTATGTAAATGAATCAAGCGAGCATGTGAAACGCTAAATAGCAGAAGACTACACTAGTGAGAGAAAGGAAACTGTTGATGATTAGACTTGCACTGAAATGACTGTCCTACTGGCAGTGCTCTAAGCATCAATCCAGCCTGTTAAATTCAATTCAATTAAATTACTAATTCAGTTAACTTTCCTTTTAGTGCGGTCGCTTTAATCTGGTGGTCCCTTTGAGATGTTATTGTTTATGATGATGTCAAAGGTCACATGACAATGCTAACATGGCGGATATTCATACTACACACACATACTGTTTAGTACGTAATGTTTCCACGGCCGTGCAGTACGTGCTGCATCGAATGCTTTATATACTGTCACAGTACGCTATTTCAGATGCAGCCCATGTCTTCCCGAATACCATTTGCTCGCATTCCTTTGACTTCCTGAATACCATATATGGAGCTGTTCTACCTCTCTTACATTGATATGCATCCTGTCTTATGCGAATATGTCCTTCCGCCTAGTGCCTATAGATACGTTTATAAATTTCAAATTTACATCCTGAATTTCTATATTTCTGTAAAACTGCTTTGTGACAATGTCCGTTAAAAGTGCTATATAAATCAAATTTAATTGAAAATGACAAAAAACACACCCCAGTCGAAAAAAAAAAAAAGAAATGGGATAGTCTGATGTCAGTTGCCTAGAGATCACTGCCACAAATTCTTTTCATTGAGATGTGAACAACTGACTGCAATAACACCTGCACCTGAACAGAGCACATGTACACAAACCGCACACAAACACACACCTAATGGCAGAAAGGTAACTTTTGAATGATGTTTGAATTCTTGGTTTCACACCAAGGAAATATTGACCGTAATGGAAAGTACTTAAGTTTCATCCATTCTTCCTAGGGAGTTGTGTGGGTGAAAGAAAGTATAAATGTTACTCACAGATCCTCGATAACATTTCTTTACGTCTTCGTACGAGAGATCGTCTATCAGCTGCAGCCTATGACATGCAATAAAACACACACACACACACACACACGGTCATATAGATACATGTGCATACACTATGTGTGTGTGTGTGTGTGTGTGTGTGTGTGTGTATATAATATATATATATATATATATATATATATATATATTGGCATCAGCCAATAAAACAATATTATAATAAACATGTCTATACTAGTGATATGTGTGTCGCATAAGGAAAATGTTATTAAGAAATAAAATTACATAAGAACCACCAAAATCTGTCTTTCCAATACATTTGAATGTTGGAGAAAAGAAATTACATAAAAGTTTAAACTTTAGGGCTATTTTGAGAAGCCATGTTTCAATCGGCCAATGAACGGTTCAGCGTTTCTTTCCAGAATATTTGAAAGTCATCTGCTATTATAATCAGCAGCTGGACTTTTGAGTACAGAAATTAAGCTCCATTTTGCGGGTGGGATTTTGTGTTTATGCTCCAGGAATGCAAATCCAGCCCTGGTGTATAGGTAATAGAGCATGTTTAACCTCACAGCCACTGCTCCTCCCTGGCTGCAAAGTGTGCATGTAATATCGCTTCCTCAAACACCACTCACTTCCCAAGTCATTAGCACTTGTCTGACCCCATCCGCCACACTACATCTTCTCAAGAAGCAGAAGATATTTCATTTGTTTGCTCATAGAACACAACACCAGGCAACACTGTGTAGCAGAGAACCCTTGCTTATACAGAATGATCATTTAGTACAAATAAAACACAAAAAGTGAATCAGTACTGACAAATACATGACTGGCATCTGACTGGTATGGACAAGGTATAACGATTACAATTACACTGAAATGCATGTCCTACAGGCAGAGCTCGAGGTCAAGTGTATAAGAGTGGGGTGCATGAAGCATCTGCTGCATCCATCCATCCATCCATCCATCCATCTTCAACCGCTTACTCCTTTTTCAGGGTCACGGGGAACCTGGAGCCTATCCCAGGAGGCATTGGGCACAAGGCGGGGTACACCCTGGACAGGGTGCCAGTCCATCGCAGGGCACAATCACATACACACTCACACACCCATTCGGACACTGTAGACACGCCAATCAGCTTAACATGCATGTCTTTGGACTGGGGGAGGAAACCGGAGTACCCGGAGAAAACCCCCGACACACGGGGAGAACATGCAAACTCCACACACACATGGCCCTGGCGGGACTACAACCCCGGACCCTGGAGGTGTGAGGCGGACGTGCTAACCACTAAGCCACCGTGCGCCCTTCGACTAAAAATCGTAACTCATAATTTCCAACCTCCAACCATGAAAAAACCAAAGAAAATGCCCCCATCAACTCGGAATTCTTACTCGGGAACTTGAGTTCAGCAAGTAAAGTCAAATCAACATGGCTGCACATAGCATCAGGAGTAGCACTTCTTACCTTTAAAGGAGTTATACTCTGTATACAAGTATTTGCTATAGAGCAATCAACATACAGACATATTAGATTGTTAAATCTATAACACTGACTCTACAGATTGCCGTTTTAAGGAGTTGTAGCTTGTTGCTAACAAAAGACAAACATGGAGGCTCGATTAAACAGAGGTAGAAAATAGCACATTCGTACACTATGGACAATTTGGAAATGGCAGTGCGTACAGTGCGTGTTCGCTGGACTGGCGGAGGACACTGGAGTAGCCAGAGGAATCCCCCGAGGCACAGGGAGAACGTGCAAGCTCTACACTCAAGATTCGAACCCCCGGAGGTGCGAGGCAAACGTGCGAACCACTAAACCCCCTATAACTATTATAGTTCTAAGCTTATCTGATTGGTCACATATAAATAATGTTAACTCAGACCTAATGTGTTCTGTCAGTGGAAAGTTTTTATTCCCATTGCAATAAATAGCCAAACTATTATTGTACAATAATTAACCCAATACTTTTGATCATGCAAAAAAATCTTTTTTCTTTTTTTTTCTTATTTACTGAGCGGAGCCGTGGAAGGTACGTTACAGTTCATTCATAAATTGCAAACGGTTTGAGAAACCCTGATCTAAAGACACTGCAGAAGCATTAAACCTCATATTGGTGCCTGTGATGACACATATGACTGTGATGACTGTTTGACACATTTCTTAAATATTTACTCTCTGACATGAAGCAAGCCCAGAATCAGGCTGCAATAAAGATTTGCACAATCAACCACAGTAGGGTCTAAACTGCACAGCATGAAGTAGGTCAAAATATCTGCAGCTTTCAGTAGGTAGTGAAATGATGTCACTACCACATTGTGTACAATATACATTAAAAAAAACATAAACAGCTAGTTATAAACAGTAATAAAAGTATTAACACATGTATTTACAAAAGAGATCCAACACACTAAACCCACCCACAGCCAAGCATACAGTACACACACTATAACACACACTATAACACACAACACAACTAAATCTAATCAGGTGCTACTGTAGATTTATTTATTTCAGTTCCTGATATTATCAATTCTCAGTGGAGCACTGCCGTAAAAGGCTTTGTAGAGTAAATATTCCTTTTGTAGTTAATAAAGCAATAAATCACATAACAATGACATTTTTACTGTTAATTTGTGATAAAATCCGATCAGAGTGGATTACTGCAGAGATGAAATGGGACCTGGTTGCATCAAATACGAATGATATATATGGTGCCCTGCGATGGACTGGCACCCTGTCCAGGGTGTACCCTGCCTTGTGCCCGATGCTCCCTGGGATAGGCTCCCGGTTCCCCCGTGACCCTGAAAAGGAGTAAGCGGTTGACGATGGATGGATATATACAGTATATATAAACACAAACACATACACTACCAGTCAAAAGTTTAGACGCGCTCATTCTTTAATTTGATTATTTTTCCACACATTGTAGAATAATAATAATAATAATAATAATAAAGTCATCAAAACTCTGGAGTAACACCGATGGAACTATGGGAATTATGTTGTGATAAAAAAAATCCAAAATAATTTTTTTTTATATTTTAGCATCTTCAAAGTAGACGTCCTTTTTGTCTAGAATTTTCAGAAATGTATTCTTGGCGTTTTCTCGACTGATTTCTTGAGGAATTTCCCTGAGATGCTTTTTAAACAGTATTAAAAGGAGTTCCGACCGACGCGGGACATTTATCGGCTGCTTTTCGGAACATTTAGCTTTTTTTTTTTTTTGTAAATAAAATGTTTCTAGTGAAAGAAATGAACATGTCGGCACGATTATATTTTTGTCTACAACACCGATTTCAAACATTTAATCATACACCTTCAGGTCATGAGAAACATTTCAGTGGAGTGTCTCCAAACTTTTGACCCGTAATGTATGTATATAATGTTACGAAATCAATTCAGAAATTAATTAAATGTATAAGTACTATGATTAGTATTAATACTTCATAAGATAACTTTCGGCAGCAATTACAGCTCTGAACTATGTGGTTTTCCTAACATAATAAAATATGAAAATAAGGGGTAAGTTATTGACCAGGTCGCGTAGGTGTGTTAGAGCAGGGAAATGACCAGGACCACAGTCGGGTTCCTCTGCCATACATCCTTTGGAAAAAACTCAAGCTGTTGTGCAACCAGTCATTCTAGTCTAACTAACATGAAACTTGTCAAAGCTGCTGAAAACATGCATAAAGCTCAGTTCCCTCTTGTCTTTGACACATTAACAGACTAAACTGACATCCACAGTGACAAATGACAGTTTGTATATACAGTATGTGACTACATGTCACACCATGTCAATATAAGCCCACACACACACACAACTCCAGGCACGTGAATCAGTGAATGTATTCACAAGTAGGCCTCCCATTGTCATGAAGTTGTTGTGACGAGACTGATCTGAATTCTGCAGAAGAGCGGCTGAACAGTGTTTGGAGAAAAGGTTAGAATCCTGCATTGAGTCATCAATGTGTCTGTACAAACACTGACATTTTTATGGCAAGAATTGTTTTTGTCTGTGGCAAAAGAAATTTGATCCAGGAAATGACTGTGAAAAGTGGAATACTGGGCTTACTATATACAGTTGCAGTCATAAATTTACACACCCCTTGAAGAATCTGCAAAATATTAATCATTAAAAAAAATATTAATAAGGGGGATCATAAAAAAGTGCATTTAGTTTTTTTAATTGGTCTTGCCCTGAATAATCTATTTCATATAACAGATGTTTACATAAAGTCCACAAGACACAATAATAACCGAATTTACACAAATGAACCCGTTCAAAAGTTTACACGCACTTGATTATTAATACGGTGTGTTGATACCTGGATGACCAGCGACTGTGTTTATGTTTTGTGAGAGTTGTGCATGAGTCCCTTGTTTGTCCTGAGAAGTTAAAATGCCCACTGTTCTTCAGAAAAATCCTCCAGGTCCTGCACATTCTTTACTTTTCCAGCATCTTCTGCATATTTGACCCCTTTGCAACAATGGATATGATTTGAAATCCATCTTTTTATACCGAGGACAACTGAGGGACTCGTACACGACTATTACAAACATTCACTGGTGCTCAAGAAGGCAACACGATACATTAAAGCGCTTTATGGTTTTGAAACCTGTCTCCTACAATAGATTTACATGCATCCAAAGTCAAAAAACACTTTAATGTGCTCATAATTTAAACTGCAGCATTACATTTTTCCCCCGGTGTAAAAAACGACTCGTTCAATGACTCGATGTAAAGGATTCATTCTGAACTCCTCCTTTCAGAGAGCATACTCTGCTCTGATTGGTCAGATGTCCCAGTCTGTTGTGATTGGTCTACCACTGTCAGCATGCTTCAAAAAGGAAATTCCGGCTACCATAACAAGTTTTAGCTCTGTCTGTCAGCGAGCAGCCATTGAAGTCCATTGAAGGCTTTTTATTACAAACCTACGTTGGTTAATACAGGAAGTTTTTTGTGCACTTTGATCTTTGAACATTTGCAGACTTTTTACAGTCACAAACATAACACATATAACACACTACATGGTAAATGGCACACTTATATAGCACTTTTATCCAAAGCGCTTTACACTGTGTCTCATTCACGCATTCTCACACAAACTCACACACCAATGGTAGCAGAGCTGCCATGCAAGGAGCTTCTGAGTTTATGATCAGCAACCCAGAGCCTGGCAATGCTGGGGCTTGAACCCCCGACCTTCTGATCAGTAACCCAGGTCCTGGCAGTGCTGGGGCTTCTGACTTTATGATCAGCAACCCAGAGTCTGGCAGTGCTGGGGCTTGAACCCCCGACCTTCTGATCAGTAACCCAGAGCCTTAGGTGTAGGTGGTGTTCACTCTGCGCCGCATGACGTATTTACTGCTTTCATGCACTGATCATCAGTAACTTGTTTATCCTGGACAGGGTCATCTTGGTCATAAATTTTGACAACCAGAAATCATCCGTACCCACATCTATAATGGGAGAAGTGTGCTATAAGCCGCTGATCATCTCAGCAGGAAAAAGTGCACCAATATTCTCACCAAATTGAGACAGCTGATGTGTTTTGTCAAACTGGCTCGCTAGAGTATAGGTGGCCTCATTGTACGGTCTCAGGCAGCAATTTGACCTGGCCCCTCTCTCTATCATTATGAGCTCTTTGTATCTTTGTGAGCTTAGGCAGATGGAGGATGGCGCTTTTCTACCTTCTGAGGCCCACTTTCAGGCTACTGAAATACACTGCATGCCTCCATTAAACTAATTTCCATCCACGCCATCCTTTTCATTTCACCCGTACTCTCTCGTATGTCATGCATGCACCCGATTAGGCATGTGCCAATATTAAATGAATAATATTTGATCATTTTAAATGTTTATTAGCATTAAAAATAAGTATTACAGAAAAAAAAACTTATTGTGTTGCTTGTTTTGCTTAACATGATAATTTCACACAGTGCACACAACATTTATTTACTTGCAAACACTAACTTCTTAACTTAGATAAATACTCAGCTAGACTTTAGTAGTAATACACATTGTAAGGCTGTTTACGAACAAAAATACATGACTCTTAATCAAACAATAATGTTCCTATTATTATGCAACTGTCATATGTGCCTGGAAAAACCGTTCACATGCATGAAACTGTGACATTTTCTGCTATTTTCTGCCATATCTAGCTCGGAATGCTACAGCTTTTCCTGAACTGTTCCTCTTCAGCACATGAAAAAGTTAACCAGTAACCAGAAGTAAAGCTTGAATATTTTATGAAAAAGGAGAACATTTCCAGTGAAGAAAGTCCCTGTGAAGCGTTATTCGATGTGTTGAGGTCATTTCTACCGAAACAGGAAGTCAGGGTGGGACATATCGAGCAGCTCCTCCCCCTTTTTAAATAGCCAGTAGCGTTTAGCTTACGTCACGGTTCGAGCGAAGCCAGTTAGTACCACGTACATGATCCCGAGCATTAATGATGCAAGGTGATGTTTATAATATTGGGGGTGGGACACTTTTCAGATTCTAACAAATTCACACTAAAAGCCACAAAACTTCAATCTTGATATCATGGGACATTAAAAGTGCATTAGGTAAGATTTCTCAAAGTTTTTCAAGATGAGATCTCTAACGTTGAATAGGATTTGTATGATGTTTTTACTCTGTGAGCCCGCCCCCTTTTCAGACAAAGCCGCGGTTTAACTAGATTTTGCGTGCGTACTAGAGATGGCATTAGCAAGGAATGTCAACACTATAAACAAAAGTCTGGCTCATAATGATTTATAAGAATGGTGATGAGTGCAGTAAGTCCTTTTTCCTTTGTAATAAGCTCTTATGAGTGATAAGCTATGGTATTAGCATGTTAGCAGAAGCTGGAGTGAAGGGATGTAAGAAGTAAAAGAAAAAAAAAAAAAACAAGCGCTTAACGAACGTCTGTGTAATGTGTTTAGTCACGTCCTAGGTTTTTCATAAGAAAAGAACTGAAAGTGTTTCTTTAAGCACAAATATTGTCTCAATATCAATCACCTTTCTTCTGACGCATTTAAAATGCTTTGCTATGGCAATGTTTCATTTTTCTTTAGTGTTTTTTTGAACTGCAAAACAAACCAGTGGGTTGTAGTTTGCTTTGGGAGTGTTTACATGAAGCTTCATGGTAGTACCATCACCTTGAAAACTCATCAATATTGCCCTTTAACAGACAATACAATGGGGTGCAGGACAAAAACCTACTGAATTTAATCCTACTGAAGACAAAATTGTACACACACAACAAAACCCAACTATTATAGTATGCATTTGTGCCTGGCCTTTTAGAACCTACATTTAGATGTTCAAGAGTCAATGTAGGTGTTTAACACTTGGGATTTTACTGTGGAGTTCAATATTAAGCTGCTTGTTCCTTTACCATCTTTGCAGAACCAGTCAGTGGGGTACAGGCTCAGGCCTGTAGGAATGAGGAGACAGCAGGTATGATTTAATTTCTGACATGACTAACGGGGATGTACCGTATCTGTTGAGAAAATTCCAAGCCTTGAATATCTGACTAAAAGGAGAAGTGGTATTCTTGGGAGTGAGGGCATTTGTGTGTGGGTTTTTTTTTTCTCACATGATGCTTTGTCTGTAATGTTGGAGACAATGTGGCTCATCCTCTTTCTGAAGGTCACTGGTCTCTGGCGGGATCACCAGGTTCATATCATCGCTCTGATCCATCTGTTCCGCCATCTTCCTTAGCCTGAGGGAATTCATTAAAAAAAAATTATTATAATTATTTGAAATCCATTCATTCAATAGTCTCTAAGTATAAATCACCAGGTCAATAAAGTAAAAGGTCTAAGCCATAAAAAAGTGAACTGAGGTGTTTAAAGGTGCAATAGTCATTTATTTATAGTTTTTATATTTATAAAAAATAGTTGCTTTTTTTATAAATAAAAAACATTTATTTAAGCCACAGTCTCAGCACAAGTGTATCATGGAATACTGCAGTCCAGACTGTACTGCTCGGCCTCTATCTTTATATAGACACTCCCCAATACCACTTTTTAGCTTTAGTCTTCCAAAAATGTTTATACTAAGTTTATATTATAGATACGTTTTTTTCAGATAGTCTTTAGGAATGCCTTTGACAGAAGAAGAACTTATTGAAATCATTCTCATGGCTGGATCGGGAAGCTTCCGCACAGTAGCGATGGAGTTTAACAGGAAACCCTAACAGTCTAATCCTAACTCAGCAGCTATAGGGTTATGGTTAGACTGGACTTTTGTAAGCTTTTATAAGACTTTTGGACATCCTGTACTTTTACTATGAGCAAAAAACCCACCATGCATCCAAAAAACGTAATGACAAGAAATGTTGCACTTTTCCAAGACAGTGAAATGTATTACTGGTGAAGAGGAAGCGGAATTAGCAACTCTGCACCTGACAGGTGTGTAAACGCAATCTGAATAAAGCATTGAACTGTTTAAATGGCCAGCTTTATATCCCATAGGCAAGCCAAGTAAAGTAGATGTCATTAAATTTCACAGTATTCACTAAGACCCAGCTGCATAGAAATGTACGTAATGCTAACAACTTGCTAACAGTGGTAATGACGGTCAACTGAAAAACACATGGGAGCGCATTACAAAGAAAAACAGTTCAGCGAAGGCACTTGTGATCATCTAGCAGCAAATTAGCGTGAGCCGAACTTCATGTTTTTATAGAGGTATAACTTGGCAATCAATCACTACGTTTACATGGACAACAATAATCCGATATTAACCTGACTAAGATGATACTCTGATTAAACTTCCATGTAAACAGCGATTATTGATGACATTAATCCGACTAAAGTCATACTCGATGTAATGACGTGTGCCATTAATCGGTCTATGTCCGATAACATGTAAAACAGGAACACGAAAGGAATATTCTAAAAGCAACCCATGTAAACACCTTAATCAGAATATTGTCTTATTCAGAATAAGATCAATAATTAGATTATTGCTGTCAATGTAAACACCTTAATCAGAATATTGTCTTATTCAGAATCAGACCAATAAGTTGCCCCCAATGGCAAGCTAGCACCTTGCATGGCAGCTCTGCTCCCACTGGTGTGTGAATGTGCTCTCATTAGTAAGTCGCTTGTAAATGTAAAAATGATATTTCTGTAAAGCTGCTTTGAGACAATGTACCATTGTAAAAAGCGCTATACAAATTGATAAATTATTATAAATTATTAATTAGATTATTGCTGTCAATGTAAACACCTTAATCAGAATATTGTCTTATTCAGAATCAGACCAATAAGTTGCCCCCAATGGCAAGCTAGCACCTTGCATGGCAGCTCTGCTCCCACTGGTGTGTGAATGTGCTCTCATTAGTAAGTCGCTTGTAAATGTAAAAATGATATTTCTGTAAAGCTGCTTTGAGACAATGTACCATTGTAAAAAGCGCTATACAAATTGATAAATTATTATAAATTATTAATTAGATTATTGCTGTCAATGTAAACACCTTAATCAGAATATTGTCTTATTCAGAATCAGACCAATAAGTTGCCCCCAATGGCAAGCTAGCACCTTGCATGGCAGCTCTGCTCCCACTGGTGTGTGAATGTGCTCTCATTAGTAAGTCGCTTGTAAATGTAAAAATGATATTTCTGTAAAGCTGCTTTGAGACAATGTACCATTGTAAAAAGCGCTATACAAATTGATAAATTATTATAAATTATTAATTAGATTATTGCTGTCAATGTAAACACCTTAATCAGAATATTGTCTTATTCAGAATCAGACCAATAATTAGATTATTGCTGTCCATGTAAACGTAGTCAATGTCTGTGTGACGATTATCAATAAAGAAAACTATTTTTTCCCCCACCTATTTCATACTGCAAACAATGCTGGACAAGCAAACATTTTTTAAAAACACAATTTACTGCAGGCTTGCTTGTTGAAGTTATATGCTAGATGCTTGATGCAGAATATCCTGTTGCTACATCAATCACCCAAAACAGACACTAGACAAAAAGAGAGGGGGCAATGTGGGCAGCGAGGAGTGGACAGCGTGTGAATTGCCAAACAGACCGATAACAAGCACTAAATATAGATGGGAGAATGTGAGCAAAAGCAACAGACAGACAATGTGTGATAAATGGAAGTACAAAGACAAGTCTTAGGCTGTAAAACCTAATACAAAATTACACAATATAATAAAATAAAATGAGGGAGCGTACGGTGGCTTAGTGGTTAGCACGTCCGCCTCACACCTCCAGGGTCCGGGGTTCGAGTCCCGCCAGGGCCATGTGTGTGTGGAGTTTGCATGTTCTCCCCGTGTGTCGGGGGTTTCCTCCGGGTTCTCCGGTTTCCTCCCCCAGTCCAAAGACATACATGGTAGACTGATTGGCGTGTCTAAAGTGTCTGTAGTGTATGAATGTGTGTGTGAGAGTGTATGTGATTGTGTCCTGTGATGGACTGGCACCCTGTCCAGGGTGTACCCTGCCTTGTGCCCGATGCTCCCTGGGATAGGCTCCAGGTTCCCCGTGACCCGAAAAGGAGTAAGCGGTTGAAGATGGATGGATAATAAAATGAGTATATATAAATATGCATTCACTAAATAGATTATTTAAGGCAGGGTACAGGAGAAGTTTCTAAGCCAGTGTGATTTTAGCAGAATGCAGTTTTGAAGAAAAGTGTGCACTAAGATTTACAATAGCACTGCTCTATGTGAAAGCAGAAAGAATTCATACCTCAGTTGACTCATGCATTTCTGAACATGTGTTTACCTGCCATAAAACAGCACTTGCAACTGAATAATAGTTAAACGAATATGTAATAAATATATTAATTATGTCTTTAAAAAGGGGGCAAGATCGGCTTAGCGGTTAGCATGTTTGCCTCAGACCTTCAGGGTTGGGGGTTCGAATCCCACCTCTGCCCCAGTTTGCATGCTTTCCCCATACTTCAGTGGTTCCCTCCAGGTACAAGAGCTTCCTCCCGCAGTCCAAACGCTGATTGGTATTCCAAAATTGGTGTGTGTGTGCGATTGTGCCCTGCGATGGGTTGGCACGTGTCTTGTGCCCCGATTTCCCTGGGATAGGCTCTAGGCTCTCCCGTGACCCTGCTTAGAATAATCGGTGTGGAAAATGGATGTACTGTATGTATGTGCTTAATAATATGCAAAATACATGCTGCTAATCCTTGCTTCATCTAAGACAGCCTGCTTTTTTTTCACACAACATATCCCTGTAAATGCCGGGGCTGTCTTCCTGGTGTCCAAACACAGGGGTGGCACTGAGAAAAAGTGTTTGTTTCTCTGGAATTCATCCAGGGGGGTGGACAAACAAATGACTCCCCAGGGAAAGTGCGCAGCTACTCAGAGGATCTGGCACCGTGTTTGGAGATGTGATTAGAATCAGGACAGGGCTGGAGAACAAGCTGGAACACACACTGTCGCAACTATACAAAGGGCTTTTATGTCAAGAGTCTCGTCTGGATACACAGTGAGAAGAAGGTGTGACGAGAGTGGAATACACTTTTCATACGTTACAAGCTCCATTACAGGGTGAAAATGTCACCGATTCGTGTCTAGCCAAAGGCAACATTCATCAGAGTTATAGATTTTTCTCTTTATAGATAGTCCTAGCATCTGAAGGGTTTTTTTTTTACCTACAAATTGTCCTAAATATTGTCATTTTAGGCATTTGAAAAGCCACTAACACACGACACGGACAAACAAGCTAACGTTTCCCCACACTTAACAGCTTACAGCTGTACAAATCTCACACTACCCTAGAAAGCCGTGGGAAGCCAAGACAAAAAGCAGTGGGTATTTCCATGGTACCCATTCAACATGAAAGTTGACCTTTGGGATTAATGGACTGTTTATATTTAGGTTGAGGAAGCTAGTGGAGGATGAGTTGGTTTAGGACAAAAGGCTGCTTTATTGCAAATAATAGACCTTCATGTACCAGGTCATCCTTATACATGTAGGCAGTCGTGATGGGTTATTATTTCAGAATAATTAGGAAGTATTGCACACTGATGGAATAAAATGTTACTGGAGTGGGATTATACTGTATATCTCCAAACTAAAAAGAAATGATACCCAAAACATTCCAAGAAAGAGTCCTCATCTCCGGTTTGGGTACTCCAGTTTCCTCCCCAGTCCAAAGACATACATTTTAGGCTGTTCTCTGAGTTGTCCGTAGTGTGTGAGTGTGTGAGATTGTGCCCTGTGATGGGTTGGCACCCTGTCCAGGTTGTCCCCCGCCTAGTACCCCGAGTTCCCTGCGATAGACTCCAGGCTCCCCTGTGTAGGATGAGCAGTACGGAAAACGGATGGATGCATGGATAGATATGGTGATAAACTCTTACAGTACACTTTTGTGAGATGTTGTGCATGCTTTGTTGTTTTTTTGAAAATACACGTTGGTACAAACTCTGGAAGAGACTGCTGGTTCATGTAAACATTTTGTACCACTTTGAATCTTTAAAATGTTAAAGCATTTAAAGTTTGTTTTATCCTCCATTTATTGTTGGAAACGTTAAATAAAAGTCTTTTTTTTAAGTTTTATATTCAAATGCAACACTGCTCTTTTGGTGGCCTTTTATTCTTAGCAAACCTGTGACACATATTGCATATTGTAAAATAAAGAAATAAATATCTTCAAATATTGTAATATGATATTTCGGCCATGTTGCCTACCCCATAAACGCAAGCGTAGTTTCAGCCTCAGCGTTTCCGTCCATGGCTTACAGAGCGTGTAATATATTTTCGACAGCTCCGGGATATCATTAGCTTAGAATCTGAGTGGCTCTTTGCATTTCTGTGTGTAAAGCAACAGGACCACAAACCCACGAAGCACTGAGACAATGAGCTTTTTGAAGCAAGGTAGAGTTACCAGATCCTTTTATCATAAATGCCTATTACTAGCATCACGTCTTTAATGGTTAATCATTTTCCCGTTTGAAACAGTTAGGGCGGCTGGGGCTCAGTCGGTAGAGCGGGTTGTCCACTAATCCACTAATCGTAGGGTTGGTGGTTCGAATCCCGGCCCGGGTGATCCCATGCCGAAGTGTCCTTGGGCAAGACACTGAACCCTAAGTTGCCCCCGATGGCAAGCTAGCACCTTGCATGGCAGCTCTGCTACCATCGGTGTGTGAGTGTGTCTCATTTGTAAGTCGCTTGTAAATGTAAAATGATATTTCTGTAAAGCTGCTTTACAATGTACCATTGTAAAAAGCGCTATATAAATTGATAAATTATTATTACTAGTAGTAAACATGGCTGACCAATTGCAATGCCAGTCAAACGATCTCTTCCTGTGTTGCAGTTCTTGGCCATGTTTGTGAGATAACTGAAGTGTAACATATGAAAAGGACAGTGGAAAGAGAAATGATATCAGTAATCAAAGTGGTGTCTGAAGAATCCAATACTGTGGGCTGTGGAACAAAAAAAAAATGCTAGTTCAATTCACATTAACGGTAGTCTGCTGTAGGATACAGTTTCCTGTATCCTACAGTTTATCAACTTATAAACACTGACGGACGCATCAACAAAATCCTCGGGTTAAAAAAAGCCACATGTGCACGTTAAAGGTTGGGCAATGATGAATGACCAGTGCAGCAATTATATATTTACACTTCAGACTGCGGCAAAATACTGTTGAATGGGAAGAATTAAGAATCTGTTGAGTTGATTAAGGCCATATGAAGCAATGCTTATAAAACTTTGCAAATTTCCTGCTGCGTACTTTCCCTCAATTAGCCAAGCACATCAACAATGTACTAGTACAATGTGTTAGTCGCCTCCCTTCCTTTACTCACAGTGAGATGTGTTGTTCAGTAAGCCCAACTGTAGGGTCACATTTAATATACTCAAGGCTGAAATGCACAAATTATACCACACTATCATGGGTAGTGTAAGATCAGTGCTAGAAATTTTGGGGCGGGCGCAAACAAATTGAAAATAACACCGTTAATAATGTGCGATTGAATGTAATTGTTAAGCAGGCATTTAACAGGTGATATAACAATGCATCACCACTGCTTAGCAGTTAAAGCACACAATAATGTACCGCGAATCAGTGAATTTGAGTTTAATGTGGGTTTATTATCAGTAATAATGTAATCGCAGTAATCAATTAAAAAACTGTAATCACTCAAAAAAACAAAAACACTGTAACTAAACAATGGCCAGTAGCACTACTTACATTACATTACATTTACAGTACTTGGCAGACAACCTTATGCAGAGTGACTTACATTTTTCTCATGCATACTTAAGGGCCTTGCTCAAGGGCCCAACAGTGGTAGCTTGGTGATGCTGGGGTTTGAACTTTTATGACCTTCTGAGCAATGGATTTCTGAGCAATGGATAGGGTGACCTTAACCACTGTGCTAAGCTTCCCAAAAACCCTACTGTGTATACTAGGGTGATATGTGTGATATGGTGATACATATCGTAGGACAATAGAAAAATGTTTATCGTTAGACATTTTCCTATATCGTCCATATCACCAGTGTCAAAAAAGCTACTTGTCACAAAAACATCTTTTTTATGTCACGTTTTACATTTACATTTATCAGATGCTTTTATCCAAAGCAACTTACAAGTGCACATTCACACACCAATGGTAGCAGAGCTGCATGCAAGGTGCTAGCTTGCCATCGGGGGCAACTTAGGGTTCAGTGTCTTGCCCAAGGACACTTCGGCATGGGATCACCCGGGCCGGGATTTAAACCACCAACCCTACGATTAGCGGATTAGTGAACAACCTGCTCTACCGACTGAGCCACAGCCGCACAACGTTTTACATCAAGGTTTGAGATCGGCGCTATTAGCGGTGCCGTAGCAAAAACAAAGACAAGCATGGGGGATCGTGACGCAGAGTAAAACACTTCGACACAGAACAGGCTTCTACAAGATGGGGAGCTCAGACCTAAAACGGGAGCTGCTTCTGTCAAATGGATGCTGAATATTTATTGAATTTATTAAAACATTTTGTATTCATATTGTTCCCATTTTAACTTTTATGTTTTTCTTATTCTCATTTGTGAGAATTCTGTTCAGTGCCTCAAAAAGCTGTTATTTTGTATAGATAATATATCACGATCGATATCAGTTCAAGATATGAAATCACCCACATCGTGATATAAGATGTTGTCTATTTCGCCCAGCCCTAGAGCATACTTTGCTGTAACGTGTTCGACATGTAGATATTAAATAGTTTACTTTTAATATAATCATGGATACTTTATTTTTATACTTAAACATGTGCTACACTTTACACATTTACGCTCAGATGTAGAAATCATGTACGTATATTATAAACAAATATATATCTTTTAGCAATTCCTCTCGAATGTAATACGAAATTCAAAGTGAAATAAAGATCTATTACACACTATATAGTTCTCAGTTGAGGCCGGGGAGCCAAAACAGTCCCCTGACTCACACACACACACACTTTATTGTGATCCACAGACAGAGTTAGACTGTGTAGACAAGTCCAGAGGAAAAATATGCAAATACTAGAGTGTATAATAATCCACACATAACACTCTGAATACTCTACTCATATACATGTATAGACTTTTCTATATCTGTTGCTCAAAGTGGGACATCAAGGGGGCCATGGAGCAACGCCAGGAGTCTACGATTTTTCAAATTTTATTAAACTGGGGGAAATCGCGAGCCACCATAATCAAAGTAATTATATTTATTACTGACTTCTTACAGATTGGCTTTCAACAGGTTTCATCCAAACCTGAATGATTCAGGAAGTCAAACAGGGCCTAATATATTCTGTCAGTGGGAAGCTCCAGAACAGAAAGCTCCACAGCTCTAGTAAATAGACAAAATATTATTGTACAAATAATTTTTATGAAATACATGTGTGCTGAGGGGGTGTGTGGAATTTATTTGACTGTAAAATGTATCCCTGGCTACAAAAAGTCTGAGAAACCATGCTTTAGACACTAAATCCTTGTCTCCTTCCCAAACACGTTCCCAAAAATAAAGAACACACTGTTTAAAATGCATCCGAGCCCCTGCTGGTCCTGTTAATCTCCCAGGAAGTCTAAAAAACAATTACATCCAGCAATGTAGAGACACTGACCCATGCAAACCGTGCTATTGTGCCTGGAGGCCTCTTAGAGAAAGACTCTGAGAGAGCTGGACCTTCAATGGCTCCCTTGTGCTCATGTCCTTAGATGATCTCTTCGTTTCGCTGCAACATAAGCTGACATAAAAGTTCCCGTCCTCAGACTCTCTTCTTGATTACACATGCACATTTTAATTCCTCAAAGACAACTAAAGCAAATACATTAGCTTTTTAAATTCGCTTCAAGCGACAGGCTACATCCAAAAAGGCATCCATAATCATGTGTGAAAGCATTATGTGCGACTATTCTGACTTATCTCACTATTTCACTGCGTCCCTGCTGAAAAGAAGTGAGGGTGAATGCTGACCTGTGACTGATTGTGGATAAAACTTTTTTTTTTACTTAATGGGAGTCAAATGTGTGCTGTATGGTTATATGGTATATTATATATATATATACAGTATATACACTGTACATACACACGTATAAAAATCTTAGAATCTCAGAAATCATTACCCCAATTCCTAATCATATTAAGTCAAATTTTTAGCATTAAAAAAAAAAATTGGCATAAGGATCTGTGCTGAAAACAACAACAACATGGTAACCATTACTGCTTTCTATCATTCTTCATATATTGATAATGATTTGTAATTCTCAGCTTTCACTGCAAGTGTCTGGGTCCTCATGCTGACCTGTGAGGTGAACTGGACAGTTTTGTAATGGGATTCAGAGGTTTTACTCGTGTTTCATTGGACCAGTTCTGCAATTACAATTCACTTTACACAATACACTTCATTAATTACCAGAAATGGGTGTAATGCCTTACTGTATTCTAATGACTTTTTCTGATAACACAGTAAATGGTAAATGGCGCAGTTCTATAGCTTTACACTGTGTCTCATTCACCCATTCACACATTCACACACACTCCAATGGTAGCAGAGCTGCCATGCTCCATCGGGAGCAACATGGGGTTCAGTGTCTTGCCCAAGGACACTTCGGCATGTGGGAATCGATCCGCCAACCCCATGGTTGGTGGATTAGTGGACAGCCCACTCAACCACCTGAACCAATGAAGTAAAATGCATTTTAAATAAATCAAAAATACATTTTTGCCCCGAAGATTTGTTTTCTTTAGCCACGAATAATTCTCCACTTGGAGAGGTCTGTGATTACGTAACTGAATGTCAGTAAATGAAATTGGCGGTATTGTCATTTTATATCTTCAGTGATGGAGGCGAGACCAGTCAGACAGGGTTTACAGGAAAATACATGGAAACACTCGTGTCTTACTGGCTGACAGTCTCTGCCAAACGCTAGCTCACAGTCAGTGTGAGGAAAAGAATTTTTAAACCAGTAAATGGGTTGAAACTGAAACACTAACGTCCTCTGATGCTGAGCAGGAAAACAAGATGTGTAAATGTCTACATGAGTTCCAGTTTATGGGAACATGATATGAACATGAACATGATATAAGGAAAGATAATGTACTTTTACATTGTAGCAGCTAAACCCATACAATGATAGCTTAGTTATGCCTCTACTTGGCTAGCATCACCAAACTATCCTAGTTAGAAAAGTTTGATATTTTACCAGTCTGGTAGATCTACAAACAGTAACAACACCCGAGGCAAGTTTTATAATAAATCCATCTTTTCCTGATCGTGTCATACAGTGATGCGCCTTAAAATGACTTAAAGAACGATGACTTTCTCTTTGTAGTGTATTTTTACAGGTTTGACCGGTTTTGAAAGTAACGTGAAAGTAAAGTAATCTGATTACTTTTTACATGCAGTAATCCGTAACGTAATCAGATTACAATTTTAAAGTAGTAATTAATAATCTGTAGTGGATTATGTTTTTGAGTAATTCACCCAGCACTGTTAATTAGACATCTAAACTGCTATTATGAGGTAAAACTATACTTCCCATACAGTGTGTACCGTCATTGTGTACCGTACACTGTAAAGTAAAGTATACCGTTACACATTTGGGCGGCTGTGGCTCAGTCGGTAGAGCGGGTTGTCCACTAATCCACTAATCGTAGGGTTGGCGGTTCGAATCCCGGCCCGGGTGATCCCATGCCGAAGTGTCCTTGGGCAAGACACTGAACCCTAAGTTGCCCCTGATGGCAAGCTAGCACCTTGCATGCAGCTCTGCTACCATTGGTGTGTGAATGTGTCTCATTAGTAAGTCGCTTGTAAATGTAAAATGATATTTCTGTAAAAGCTTTGAGACAATGTACCATTGTAAAAAGCGCTATACAAATGGATAAATTATTATTTTAAGTACTGTAAAATTTACAGTAAACATAACATATAATGCAACAAATAGCTGTATTATTATTATTATTATTATTATTATTATTTTAAAGCAACTTAGACTGAGCTGAGAGTTAAAGGGTCTTGTGCAAGGAAGAAATCGCACTTTGGGCAAAGTTGGGATTTGAACCCAGCTGGTCTATGTGAAGAAAGGTATTTGCTGTAATATACTGTTATATATATGTAACTAATAAAGTCTCCTTCTTGGTTAGTTGCAATGGCTCAGTGGTTAATGCTTTGCTCCTAGATGGGCAGAAATTCTAATGGTTTCCATTACAAATACCATTAAAAATCATCCGCCAATCATTACTATTATTAGTCCTTAATGGTATCCATTAGAAAAAAACACGGCAACAATTTACATTACATTTATTCATTTAGCAGACGCTTTTATCCAAAGCGACGTACAAATGAGACACATTCACACACCAATGGTAGCAGAGCTGCATACAAGGTGCTAGCTTGCCATCGGGGGCAACTTAGGGTTCAGTGTCTTGCCCAAGGACACTTCGGCATGGGATCACCCGGGCCGGGATTCGAACCGCCAACCCCACGGTTAGTGGATTAGTGGACAACCCGCTCTACCTACTGAGCCACAGCCGCCCCAGCTTACCACTAACCATTATTGTATTGGTTTCCATTAAAATCAATACAAATCCCACTATAACCTTTAAAACCTTTTACAAATTCTATGACGGTTTCAGTTTGTTGTTGTTGTTGTTGTTTTACTGTAACCATGATGTGTTTTACAGGTGTTTAGTGTCGATTCCACATCACTTTACAGGTAATACTGTAAGTCCAGGTGTAGTATAGTAAACACATGCTGTAGTATTGTGGAAGTAAGTGCAGTTTGGGACCTAGAACAATAACAGAGTCGTGTTAAGACAATAAAATATGGTGTTTAAACTGTTTCCATTGGAATATTGAAGCTGTCTGGACATATGACACGATCCCAGCACTCATTATCAGTGCTATTCACCCACTTTACACGCCACCTAGACACCAGCCCTAATACAAACCAGCAAACACTCATTCATATATATACACGTGTGTGTGTGTGTGTGTGTGTGTGTGTGTGTGTGTGTGTGTGTGTGTGTGTGTGGACAGTATATGAGACTAGACTACATTATGGACAACAATGAAAACTTTAATAGACCAGTGTAACATTATAGTCGGTAAAATTACTACTACTACTACTACTAATAATAATAATAATAATAATAATAAGCCTTACCCAGCTTTAACCGCAGCACGAGCCCATCATTTCAGTCCAGCGCGTGAGCTCTTCACTCCGGTAAACCCGGCTTGGAAACGCGAGGAGGTTGGCGCGTGAGCTCTTTATCCGGTGAACGCTGCAGAAATGCAACACTCAGACCGATATCAATTATGAACGACGGGTAGCAGTCTCGCTCGCGCCTGTTGCACTGCCTTGGCTCCGTTGTGCTTCTTGAAGAGCGGTGGGGGGCGTGGCTAGCTACTCGCACCACGGAGGAGAGGGCGTGTCTTTGAACACTAACCCCGCCCCTTAAATGTGCGTTCCTGAGAAAAGTTCTTCAGCACGTGCGTTGCTGTCCATCCCTGCTCCATATCATCTCCGCACGTGATTATTTACGGTAGCTTGTTGGATACATAAAGTTAGAGAGTACAAGGGAGTTAGTTTGTGGGACTTGGTCAAACACACCACCATGGCCGCATTGGCTGTGCTGAGAGTTGAACACACAACCTTCTGAGCTGTAACTCAAAGCCTTAATGACTGGAAATAAAACCAAAAACAAACATTAGATATATATTACTATACATCACATCACCAATGCACTGCTCTGATTGACCAATGGTCTACAGCAGGGGTTCCCAAACCTGTCCGGAGCAAGGCCCCACAAATGGCATTGACATGTGACCGAGGCCCCCCTTTTACAAGATGTCTTTAAAACACATTAAAAATACATACTTCTGAATATATCCCCCTTTTTCTTTACATTAGGAATTGATTGTGTGTGTGTGTGTGTGTGTGTGTGTGTGTGTGTGTGTGTGTGTGTAGTTGTCTGAAAAAAAATCATGTAAAAAGAAATCATTTTATTTATTTTTCACACCAAGTTTTTGAGGCCCCGGGCGCCCCCTGGCGGCCCCTACTTTGAAAACCACTGGTCCTGTAAAATAATACAACAGTATTGTGTGCTGTAAAGAAAATGATACGGTAAATTTACAGCAGATTTATTTATTTGTTTATTTGTTTATTTATTTATTTATGCTCTACAGTAATCGGTCCAAAATTTTACTCGACCCTGTTAAAGAGTAAATTAAACAGCATTCCTCCTCTGGCACAAACTATTCGTGTGCTAGTGTGCATTTTTGATTTATTTGTTTTTTTTTTAGACTTGGCTTAATTTCACATTGATATACTGGTCTAAAGTTGTTCGACCTTGCGTAAAGATCTATGAACGTCTGCTGACAATAGTATCATTCAACTCATATGTTAGTAAGCAGCTATTAATAATACATGGGCATGGAATTAAAACAACTTTTCCCATCCATAGAATCTGTTCCTGTTGTGTATGTGAACACGTCGTGTAATTGTGTAAGCCACTCTATGACCTTATCATGGTGATACAGACTGAATTGGGAAACCGGAACACGTTTAATCGTAAATACAGCGTACAACACAACAACTTATATGTGAAGAAAAGAGTTAATGAGAAATAATCTCAAAATAATAACAAATACTCAAAATGCAAAACATGTAAGCATAAAACAAATGTATATATATATATATATATATATATATATATATATATATATATATATATATATATATATATACACACACACACACACACGGCTGGCAAGATATTTATGGTGTTCTGCTGCATATTGTGTATCTGGGATGCTTTTCTGTCTAGCACGGTTTAAAGAGTGGGTATTTGGTACTGTGGCCACTCTCCATTTCCACCCACAGACTCACAGTTACTAGGTGCCTGCTGCTTCACTTTAAAGCACAGAGGAGCACATGCTCTGAATTTGTTTCAAGTCTGAAAAGTATTAATTTTGAATTTTAAAAGATTGTGGAAGTGGAAATAAAGAGTTCGTACAAGCATGTAGTGTGAACTTGGGTAACGTAGGACACCGCAGATCTGGTACTGGTAGCATGTGATCAAAATTCCATGACCTCATGGATGTGATGTCACAGGAGTGTAGGGTAAGGGTCAAGGCAAAGTAAAATGTATGATATTAGGTTTCACCAACTTTGAACTAAAGGCTTTAAAACAGTCCTAAAAAAAGTAGGCTTAGTTGGGAATAAAATATTTGCACCCCATACTAATATAATAAAGTACAATTTAATTTGTTTATTATTGAAATTTGAGGTTTGATTTTGGTATTTCAGAAAACCCTAACGTGTTGTTCTAATATAATTAAATGGAGAATTCAAAACAAAAAAAAAATGTCCCAGAGTACCTGAATTCACCCATTGCTACTGATTACTATGATAAATGGAGTTAACATACCTAATCATCATCATCAGCATCATCATCATCCCTTTGAAAGACAGTGAAATTATTATTCTGCCCCATTCCACTGAAAGAACAGGTGTCTTGTCATTCTTGCAAGATTATTCCCAATGTACTCCCAGAACCGCTTGTGACTTCCTCTTCAGTCTCATGTGCAGTCTCCGTGGCAACAGCTAAGTTAGTCACAGCTGTGTTGGCCTGAGGCTCTCATTCTCCTGCTGGTCACCTGATATCCAGACAACTGGCTTACAGCATGTCGAAGTAGATCTCTTCACTGTGATTTCTTTAGTGATGTTAACTGTTGCTCAAACATGAGTGTCACTGCTTCTGAGTCACAGAGTCAATGTTACTCAAAAGCAAGCACAGATCCTTCCTGTAAACAAGGATCTGCACTACAATATCACCCTTATTAACCTAAAGAATAGGATACAGATCAAGCCACTGCTTGGGAATATTAAAACTGGGAATATTAAAACTAACCCATTTCTTTTAGTCACACTATTTTGTAGTTTCTCTTTTTTTTATAGGACAAGGAAGATTTGGACTGCATATGAGGAGATACATGGGAATAAAACATTATGAAATTACATGTGTTTCTTTTTGTGAAGATAATATCTAGTAGGTGGCTAGCTTTGAGTGCGTTAACTTGGTGTGTGTATGTGTGTGTGTGTGTGTGTGTGTGTAAAACCCTTTGTTTGCTGTGAAATGATGCAAGCATGGCTTGCCTTGGTAAATGAACCTTGATCCTGCACAGTGGTGATATTTCCAGCTCCATATGAAGCGTGCCAGAAATATTAAGAATCATCCAGAGCACTGATTAGTCGATTGCACTGACTCATTTCTCTACTGGCAGAAAAATCTTCAGGCGGTTTCATTCACTTACCAACCTTAATGTCTTCATGGCTGATAATGGCTTCCCAGCGAAGTAAAAGCAGCAATCTTTAACTTGCACTACACACTTTGTTGTTCCCTACATAGAGTACAACATAATGGAACTGCATAGACGCTAGATCGGAAGTCTTCAACAGGGGGTCCGCGACCCTAGGGGGTCCACAGAGGTACTGCATGGGGGTCGCGAAAGTTTTGGTACCAGTTTGATATAACACAATATCATACTATACATAATTAGGGGGTCCCTGCTCCATCTCGCCATCAGTTTGGGGGTCCTTGGCCTGGAAAACATTGAAGACCCCTGCTCTAGATACCTAGTGCCCTACATGTATAGTCATGTATAATGTAGAACATCGTTTGAGACTCGGCTGTAAAAATGAACCCATGCTCCTTGTGTTATTATTGTTTTTAACATAGTCATTGATAAAGTTTGCATTCAAAATGGTTATCTTAGTATATTGCAACACTTAAAATGAACAAGGACATACTGTTTCATAGTATTGAAATACATCGGAGAGCCCTAATCCACTTACATGGCTGTGCAACAATTCCCTCAGTAGTTTGAATAAAGGATAAAGAGTTTAAAGCAGAGTGAAATGAGAGAATGGCCAATTAAAGTACATAATTAGATTGTAGGGACTATCAGGGTTGCACTCCAATTAATTTTTCAAGACCTACAATTTCCAGGTATGTTACACACATGGGATTTAATAGGAAAAAAGATACATACTGAAGACACGAAAGATGTACACTTGAGGATAAAGGGCGCCGTTTATGGTGTGGAAGAAGGAATCTAATGAGATGTCATGTGAGGAATCCTTATCATTTGGCAGCAGAAGAAATGAAAGCTTTCTGGATGCAGGTAGATATGTAACAGCTTTACATAGAGTAGCGTGCACCCAGTCTTGGAAGATTACGGTGGATTGCCTCACACCTCTGGGGTTGGCGGTTCAAATCGAATGTGCAGAGATTGCATGTTCTCCCTCCTGTTTCGTGGGTTTCCTTCGGGAATTTGTGGAGTGTGTGAATGCATGCCCTGTGATAGACTGGCACCATGACCAGGGTGTCCCATATCTTGTGACCCAAGTTTTCCAAATTCCCTGGGATATATTTACACTTACATGTATGGCATTTGGCAGACGCCCGTATCATCTCATCTCATTTATACAACTGAGCAGTTGAGGGTTAAGGGCCTTGCTTGCTCAAGGACCCAGCAATGGCAGCTTGGCAGTGCTGGGATTTCAACTCCGAACCTTCCGGTCAGTAGCCCAATGTCTTAACCACTGACAGGCTCCATTCTCCCCCATGTAGGATAAGTGGTACGGAAAATGAACGGAATATCGACTCAGTACAAGAACCTTTTAATTTCCAAACATCAGTTCTCCAGCACAAAATTAAAAGTTAACGAAAACTGTTTGCACGTCAGTAATCAGCACATTATATTAGAGACCACATTTCAGACAAAGAAAACCCATAATGACGGCTGCTGGGTATTTGCTGCAAAAATAAGAAGCGAGTGTGACAAAGGATCCAGAAGAACCGTGTCTGGTTCTGCAAGACGCTCAGTAAAACTTACAAACGCAATATTACTTATAAAACGGCACACAATATACAGATTAAAGCAAAAGGTCGTCGCACCAAATATTGACACTGTTTCATTTATTACTGCTTACTTCTCTCTATAGTATTTTTACGTAATGTAAACATTTAAATGTCATTATTGTTTAAGACATCCTTGCTCGACAGAATTTCTATTGCCTGTGCCTAAGATTTTTGCACAGAATTGTATGTTCATGAAAATCTAAGATATTTCAGTAAATCAGGAAGGATAGACAGAATTGGGCGGGTTGTCCACTAATCGTAGGGTTGGTGGTTCGAATCCTGGCCCGGATGACTCCACATGCCGAAGTGTCCTTGGGCAAGACACTGAACCCTGTCGCCCCCGATGCCAAGTTAGCACCTTGCAGGGCAGCTCTGCTACCATTGGTGTGTGTGTGTGTGTGTGTGTGAATATGTGAATGAGACACAGTGTAAAGCACTTTGGATAAAAGCGCTATATAAATGCAGACCATTTACCATTTGGATCTTTCTCCTTATCCTGGGATGCTAAACATAGATTTTAAAAAGTCTTAGGAGTCTCATGGATAGAGTCCCTAATGTCGGCACTTAAAAGCCTCTCAAGCAAAGGCTGAGTAAAAGGTTATAAAAGTCTGTAGGAGAATTATAGCAACATTAACTATCTGCCAGACTGTGCAAAGTCTAATTAGAGAATAAATACAGCTCCCGGTGTGCAGCTGTTGTGCATCATTTCCTGAGATAAATATGGCACTTGAATGGGTGAAGTAAAATGTTAAAAGTCTGAAAGCATAGCTTTCGGTGAAACAACGGGGAAGCAAAAACGTACATGACGTCGCCGTCAGAGGAATTGGTCTTCATCTAGTATAGCTGTGTTTATTGCTTGTTAGTTTGATGGACACATTTATTTATTCTTTACATCCATCCATCCATCCTCTACCGCTTACTCCTTTATCAGGGTCACGGGGAACCTTGAGCCTATCCCAGGGAGCATGGGGCACAAGGCGGGGTACACCCTGGAAAGGGTGCCAGTCCATCACAGGGCACAATCACATACACACTCACACACCCATTCACACACTTTGGACACGCCAATCCGCCTACCATGCATGTTTTTGGACTGCGGGAGGAAACCGGAGTACCCGGAGGAAACCCCCGACACACGGGGAGAACATGCAAACTCCGCACACTCGAGGCCTAGACCCTGGAGGTGAACATGCTAACCACTAAGCCACCGTGCGCCCCTTATTCTTTACAGTAAAAGCATTTTTGTTTTACCAACATGGAAAATGATCTAGAACCCAGAAAGGTTGATTTATTTTTTATTACAGAGTATTATGAACGTGAAAAAGAAGCTTTAAACATTCAAGGTGGAGGATATCAGTCATAAGCCTTAGAATCATGGCATCACATTCCTGCCATACATGAACTATTTAACGTACTATTAAATGGTAGACCATAGGTGATATTATTTTCAATCTTTTATCAGGGCAATCATATGTGAAAATAGGACCATGTCGATGGTGTTGATCACATTTTATTGTATTAATATTGACCATTTACATTCCGTTAAAACATTTACTTTGCTTTTAAATGTATTTACAACTTCGTAACACTCAATATTGTACATTTACATCGATTCGTTCGGCTTTTTTTTTTTTTTTAAATCCGAAACGACTCACAAGTGAGACAGAATACAGTCCAGGTCTCTAGCTGAGCAGGTGAGGGTTACGGGCACAGCAGTGACTGAGTTTTTATAAGGGTATTAAGAGTAAAATAATACAATGCTCCATCATAACTGACCTAAAATGGAAAAAAGTACAGATGAGGCAGAGCTACAGGAGTGATTGTCTCATAAAAAGATTTATTTTCTGCCTAAATGTACAAAGGCAAGTTAGAATAGTGTATAAAAAAAAAAAAAAAAAAAAAAAAACAAACAAACAAACAAAAAAATTTGTGGCAATGTACACTTTACATACGACAACCCCAGGAAAAGAGTGAGGGACAGAGGCAGAGAAAGAACGATGCAGAGTTCAGAGACCGGGACAGAGGAAGAGGGACAGACAGGATTACACGAAAAATGCATCCAAATGTAGAAAGCAACGAAAGCTGTAAACATCTTTCTTTCAAGTACCAATAACTGAGAATGGATGGGGAACCATGGGTGTGATAATTTGCAGGGACCAAATATATCAGGAAGTAGAAACTGGGGAGTGGGGGGAAAAGAGACAAAAACAAAACTAAAGAAAAACAACACACATCATCCTCACGTCAAGGACCGCACGGGACCAGGCATATTAGCACCGTATGAGACAAATGTGAACACCTGCGACGTTTCAAAACAAAACTGACAGACTTACCTTACTCAGGGTAAACGAGTACTGAAACTGCCTCAAAAATAACTTATTACAAGCGCTTTTTAATCACCAGACAGCACGTTAACTGGTTATATGATCAAAGATAAAACAGTTACTACTACTTATGTAAAATCTCTTCCCCCATATGCCCAAGGGATCTTCTCTTCTGCTAATGCAAGTCCAAGTCTTTCTGGAAATTGGTACAGTTTGGATTTGGGTATGGGGAAAAGAGACATACCCCAGCTTTAAAGAACCCCCCCCTCCAAACAACTTCTAATCTGAGAGTGTTTAAGAGTAAAAAGAAAGTGCTCCCCAAATCACCTGTGTAACCTGCCCAGCAAGTCCGCCAGAAATCCAGCTGTCCTGATTCAGCAGCGCAGTCCTGAAACCTCGGCTCCGTTTCTAAACTGGCGTATCTGTTAGTGTTTAAGGTAGGACTAAGTGATGACGTAGAGACAATTCGTCCCGTTATAATTGTTCCATTATATGCTCAATATCATTTTTGTTTAGTGTGGAATAAACCTCTTCCTGTGTCGATGGCGTATCGTAAAAAACAAACAAAAAAAACAACAAACTCACCTGCCTTGCTGTAATGACGTGCATCTTACGGAAGCGGGTAGGAGTCGTACAGGGAACCGGTTTAACCCGGGTCCGGATGTACATTCCTCGCTCATCTTTCCTGTTTAATCGTACTGATTACATAATATCCTTTAAGGGGAATAACTGGCTTAATACGTAAAAGGATCAACAGCGTGGCCCCTTGACAAAAACGGGTAAAAATGGCACTAGGGCAAATTTGATTGGAGAAGGAATTGAGGGCGTCTCCATCGTAAAACTGACCTGTATTTATTGACTGTATGCTAACACAAACTTGGACAAAAGTCCTTTAATATAGCTCACCGCAGCTGGCGCTCATATATTACGTAAACACCCGGGACAGCCTAACTGAAACCGAACACTGAGTGGTGACATGCTTAGCGAACATGGGATCACGAGTGGGTGGAAAAAAAAGAAAGAGAGAGATAGAGGTGAGGAGGTGGGGGGAAGCTGGAAATGTAATATATAACACTTCAATTATAAAGCCGTTACACCAGCTACATATTCATTTTATATCAACAATAGTAGAAAAAAAAGCTAACAGACCAAAAAAAAACCCAAAAGAGTAGGAAAATCCAATAGCATCCAACAACCTCTTTAAAATAATTCCTCTATACAATATATACAGAAAGCACATCGTGAGTGCATGTGTGAGAGAGCGGGGTTGGTAGCAACAGGAAGTGAGGCAAACGTGAACAGCTTGCCTCCATGTCGGTGTAGGTTAATATCTTTCTAGTGCTATACTACACCACGCAGATACACATGACGGAGTGGGAAGGAGAGGGACCTGGGGGCTTTTCCGAAGAACTGCGGCTCCGATAGTGAACACGGACAAAACGCACACGTACTCCACTGTCAGCTATACAACTCTACACATCGACGTATTCGGAGAAATCTGTGCTGAGTACCGACCCGACTACGGACCTCACACAGTGGGTCTAGTGTTGCCTGTTTAGCCACGGCACACAGACGTGAATATCCCATACAGACTTCCTGCGTTCGTGAGGGTACTCCCCCCAGGTCTTACACTCTGGTCATGCAGTTTGGCATGAGACTCTCAAGCAGCAGCATCGTGAACAACAGCGTGGGTGTGTTCGAATGGTTTATGACCAGGCCGTGTGGTTTGGAAAATGTCAGGGTCAATCCCATGTCACACGGGAACATGCGCTTCGTAACAAAAAGACCGTCTCGGTAAGAGAAGCCGGGCCACGGTGAAGCTCCTATAACAATAAGAGAACTAATGCCTTCCTCCTAGCAAAGCCGCTCTGAGGTGCTGGTTGAGCTGCCACAAAGGAAGGCACTACTCCGGTCCAGCCTACTCGCAGAGAACGCAGTCTAGATGTCTCCCCCCCTCCCTTACAAATGGAGTTCTTTGCAGCATGTTGGAGCACCTATCTAAAGCAGCCGAAGGTCAGTAGTCCCAAAAAGAGCAGGTGTAAATAGCGCTGGAGTAAGGTGGAGCCCCTTGGAGGAAATCCGTTTGCTAGTACTCGTAGCAGGTATAGCGTTCCATGCAAACGGGCTGATGGGAAAGGACAGGTGTGCAGAGGTCTCTTTGTCTCCTTAAAAGAATAACGTGCTGATCGACACAGGCTGATTAGAAGAGAGAGTGGTGTAGTGAATGTCTTAACAAAACTACACGTGTGTGAACTCCTGTTAGCAGATGTCAAACTTTCCTAACAGGAACTGTAGTACATCCCCTGAATCTAAACCGGATGAAAGAGGTGAACATCAATAGCTTGCATAGAGTCCAGCCAGTGTTTGTGTCTGGACAAGAAATGAGGAAAAACCACAAGGATGGCGATTGTTCTCGTTCACGCCCTTAAAAACAGAAAGAAAAAAAAAAGGAAATATCCATTAATTTGTGCGTCCTTGGGGCACTTGAGTAACAGTTCTGTCAAGTTTTTCCTCAAGACCCAGACTGGTAAACAAAGCGAAGTAGTCACATGACGTTTCCATGCTGTCCATTTCCTGCTTCCTCTGTCCCACATGTTCCTGAAATACATGGGTTTTTTTCTTTGTTTTTGTTTTTTTTAAAGAGCTACCACATCGTGACTCTGTGCAGAAGGCGCCGTGGCACATCCCTCATGAGTACCTCATTAGTGTGACCGAGGGGACGTGTGACCGAGCGCTTCCAGATGGAAATAGGGCTGGGGCGATACTGGCAACACCCATCCATCTCCAACAATGGAGGTCAAAGACACCAGGATATCCGGAAAGAACAAACAAAAACAAAAAAATAATTCAGGAACACCATTGAACTGATGTCGTAAAGTCCACACACTTCCCTCATGTGATCTCATCACATGGCTGCAGGCAAGCTTGAGGTCCACAAGTCACCATCTGGAGGTGCTGGAGCAAAATATAGGGAACAGTACTGACATGGTCATGTGTGCCTACAAGAAATACAAGAGACAGTCTTATTACAACAAGAAAGAAAGAAATAATGAAATAAATACATAAAGCTCTTAAATTGTTCTGATTTACTGTCTTCAAGAAACAAGGATTTATTCCACTAGAGGGCAACACAGACTGCATACTACTACAACTCATTGTAGGATAGGCATCCATGCTCTAGTTCAGAATTTAGAAACAACAGGGAAGAAGATCTTACCATCCTCACCTCCGTGCAGGGGGGTAGAGCGAAGGGCCAGATGCTTGCTGACTCGCAACTATGGCTGAAGATGAGAGAAAGGAAGGGGGGGGGGGTATTTGTCAGGAATGAAAGTAGACTTGTTAGGAAAAATAAATCTCTCTGCAGTAGTGAGGACCTTGAGCTGCATCACACGAAACTTGTTTTAAATACCGTAAACCTTTTTTCTATACTGAGCAATAAATTACTTGATGTGGTTTCACAAAGACACCAAGGATTTATCAATGTGAAATGCTTTAGAACCTTTAAGGCCACTCTAAGATGGACAAGAACCCAATTTATTCAAAACTTATTTATAAACATTTATGTTAAAGTTTAGTACGTTTCAAAAACGGTCACGTGATCGGAGTGATTTCCTAAAACCACTCAAATCGGCAATTTCTCTTATGCATTGCAACATTCTCCTAGTGAGCAATCTGAAAATATGTATGTACAGAACAGATGGTGATGACGGCACAACAATCCTCTACACAAGCAAATTCTTTACTCGCTCACCGGGGGCATAAGACAGATCGTACTGTCCGGAGATAAGAGAGTAGCCCAGGTGGTGATGGGAAGGCATTATTCTCTGCGAGGGGGACGATCGTGGACGGTCACCTTCTCGCTCTCTTTCGCCTCCACCTCGCTCTCGGTCATGAGATGCTTTGTCACCCACTGTGGGCGATTTGCTCTTGTACTGACTCGCGTGTTGATGCAGGATATCCAAGGCTTTAGAATCCGAAGCCGATTTACCAGTCACTGTCGGACTGGCACGAGCTTTATCGCTTTCATCACCTGGGGAAATCTTAGTGCTGTACGGTGAAAATGAGTAACCTGCTGGCAGGTAGGACCCTGTAAAGAGGCAAAACATGCACCATTAGCATTGGGTAGAACTGTGGAGATTTTCTTACTGAAAGATTAGGAAGGCTACACGTGTCCAAGCCCGTCAGTCTGTTACCATCTTACCTGGGTAGTTCTGCATCATCACAGACGGCATCCCTCTGTATCCTGGGTGACCCGGGTCATAACCCTGGCTGTAGGGGTACCCATGCATGTATGGCATATAAGACTGGTGTTGAGGCAGAGCTGAAGAGAACTGCATATGGGCTCTGGGGTCTTTACTAATCCCTCTGTGCTCGTCAGAGGCTGTTGAGGTCCGTGGCTCAATCCCGTCTTTGCCCTCTTCTTTAGGAGTATCTCTGTGACGAGATCTCTCCTCTTTAATTTTCCTGTCTCGCTCTCGCTCTCTGTCCCTGTCTCGATCTCTATCGCGATCTCGTTCTCGCTCTCGTTCTTCCTTCCACCTCTCCTCGTCTAGCTGTTTCTGCGCTTCGGGATACTTGCTGGGGTAAACATAGGGCCATAGTCGAGAATCAGGCTCCTGGAAGAAAAGAAAACTTTTTACTTTAGGATCTCTTTTCCAGAGTACATAAAGAAAATGACTTATACTGACAAAAATCAACAACAAATAAAACCCCCTCAAGATTTTTCTCACCTGTCTGTACATGTACATGGCCTGTTCCATGGCTGATGGCCTTCCAGAGTCAATACTGGGTTTCTGCTCTTCTTTTCCATGGTGTCCACCTTCACTCAGTTTCATCTTAAGCCCTTCTGGCAGCTGGGCTGATGGCTTCCCATCTTCCGCCTTTGGGATGATGACTGATTTGGCTGGCTCAGAGGTCAGCTCTTTGGGCTTGCTCTGGGGTGAGGGCTTACCGAGGTCAGACAGGCTTGGTGCTTTAGACAAAGTTGGAGGAACTGATGCCTTTTGTTTCCACTCCTCTGACTTGACAGAAACGTCCCTGTCCTTCTGAACAGCCTCGGATTTCTTCTCTCCCACTCTGTGTTGCTCAGCAGCATGCCTCTGCCGTTCCTCGCACTGCTGCCTGTAGGCTGGATTAGTATTCATCAAATGATTATGATAAGCCTGGTCTGCTGAATAACCATAGGCATAGGCGTATTGATTATAGTACAGAGGCTGCATATACATATTAGACCGCTGCTGGATGACAGACGGCTGTTGTTGCTGTTGACTAGGCATGCTAATATCCGTCTTGCGATCCTCAGGCTGTTCGGATTTGCCTTTTTCGTCCCCTACGTCCATATCTTCTTCTTTCTTGACTTTCACAGCGCCATCCTGCAACAGTACACCAGTATTTGAGACCCCTGGACTGGGATTTGGATTGGCATAGTTAGGTGAGTAGTATGTCTCATAGTTGGGATAGTAAGGAGACTCTTTGTTTGGAGGCTGCGTGGCAAAAAGAGCCTTTTTAGCACCTTCTCTGGGTGCCTGATCCTCAGACTTTACCTTCACACCTTCCACTTTGCCCTCCCCGTCTTCACCAGCATCTGAAATGTCAGAGTAGGCTGGGCTGTTGGTTTTCACTGAGGAGTTATCTGCACCATTTTGGGTGACTACATGGAGTGGGGTGAGAGGCTGTGGCATACCTCCACTATCTATCCGACTGGCTACACCAATTGATGGACTCGGAGCGTTATCAGTAAAGCTATAGATTTTATCAGCTTCAGCCTTGATACTGGCCAAGCGACTCTGGTGGGGATCTGTTGACCCGTTGAGAAGGCAATCACTCTTGCTGCCTGGGTCTGAGGATTCAGAGTAAGGACTTTTTCCTTCCTCTGACTTCCCTCCCTTTCCAAGGGCTTTGGGACTGTCACCCTCCTTTGCACCCTCCTTCTTTTTCTTGTCTTTTTTCTTTTTGTCCTTGGAACCACTTAAAGCTGGGTTCATAGAAGGGTCTCCACTTACTACAGGCTTAGGCTGGATGGCTTTCAGCTGTGGGCTTTTGGGAACGGACTGTACCACTGTGCTCATGCTCATAGAGGAACTAGAGTTTGGTGCAGGGAAGCTTGACGCTTGCAAGCCATAGAGTTGTTGTGGTATGGATGGTACGATCGCTCTTGCAGACTTTACAGCCTTCTGAGACAGCTTATCTGCTTTGGAACCAGATTTCTTAGCCTTGTCTAAACTTTTCTTATCATCAATGCCATCGTTGCTAGCCTCGTCTGTCAGACACGGGCCATCTTCGCAGCCATCTAAATGCAGTCCAGAATCGTGGTCAGCCTCAGCCTTCTTTTTGCTGGACTGTTTAGAGGCATACTTGCCTGATGACGGTGATGGGCTCTGAGCATCAAACCCCCTGCCTTTCGGGGTAACTGATCGGGCTGGAGAAACGCAGCCTTTCTGAGAAATAGAGGCTCCATTGCAGCTGCCTGGTTCTGGATGCAAAGCAGAATCCTCTCCATATTCACTGTCCCCATCCATTTCCAGTTTGATATCATCATCATTGTGGGCACGGGCCTGGTGGTACTTCAGCCCATTTATGTGCTTGTATTTCTTGTTGCAGTTGGGATGCGGACAGTCAATAAGCACTGGGGACGGGCAACTGCGATCTAGAGAAGGGGGAAGGGGCTCTGCTTTGATAATGGGGATGGGAAGGACGGCATGAGGCATTCCACTGTTCGAGCTGGTGCGCATACGCTTACTACCTTTGGTGTCCTCTGAGCTAGAATTTGGCTCCATGTCTGAGGCAGGCTTGCTCTTGCGTTTGCTTATAGATGATGGGCTGGCCTTGATGTCCTCGGTATTACTATTGGGTGGCGTACGGCGCTCCGAAGAGTTCTGACTGCCCCGTCGTCCTTTGCTGTTGGATGCTGCTCGTGTCTTGCTGCTATTGCTCCCCTTGTTGTCAGAGGAGTTGCTATTCTCATTCACTGGAGTGTTGCTATTGGGTCTCATTCTTTTTCCCCTGCCTCGTCCGTTTTTTATCTCCATATCACTTGTGGGCGACTCACAAAATCTGAGAGAACAACAAGAGAAATGATTAGCTTGGAGGAAATGTCACTTTACGACAATGTCACCAACAATGGTTATAATCTACAGGCTACTCATCAAACCATCTGAACAAAGAAGATCGGTTTTGTTACCAGATTAACATGCTGAATTCTCTGGCTAAATTTTCATGTACCATACAGGACACGAATAGTTATGCGTGAAGGTACTCGGTGGAATAGCCTCTTCTCTGAATCATCTCCATTCTGATTCAGGAAGTGCCACTTGGGCAGCCCCAGGAGAGATGTGCAGAGGGTTTTTTTATCCTCTTGTTATCCCTGATCTTGACAGCGGTGCTTGTTCTGACGGATGGCGCGCTGCAGCATTAGGCTATGGTGACCTGTCCACTGTTTAGATATGTGGTGATAACATCCTTTAACAGACAGGGCATAAGCTTGGGCAAAAAAAAAGACAGCAAGGGAACTCATTCAAATTGCCAGTCTCATTCTTTTTGCTGGCTCAGAAAAAACAAAACAAAACAAAACGAGTGGGAAAATACCCACAATGCTGTATAGTTTTCCTGAATCAGAAATACTGGAACACGCATTTACACCGAAGCAGAGTTCAATGAAGTTGTCTACACTATATCTCATCAAGTTCTTCGGAAATGCACTTTTCTAGAGCTCTCCTAGCTAATTCTGGTGGACATCTTACTAAACTGTATACAATGATGAAAAATACACCGAGAGCCGTAGTCTGTACAGGGTTATTAAGAGGAACCTGAAAAGTAGGTCAAACTTGAACGTACAAAGTGCTCGGACTCAATAAAGGCAGGATCAAAAAAGGTGAAATCCTAACATGCTGAAAGCTTCAGCTTTTGATGCTTTGGATCAATGACTAGGAGAAGGGGGGGGATCAATTCCACCCTGATGTTGCATTTCAAAAGCACATAGTTCTGAGACATCAACCTCTGACAGAATGCTGAAAAGACGCCCTGCCACACACACGCTGGCATTGCCTGCTCTAACGACATTAATTCCACATATTATTTTCGTTACACATTTTTCATCTGTCCTCTAATGATATTCCATCATGTGTTTCGTTACCGTGGAGGGGCCCAGTCATGTCTGGTGCAGTCGAGAAGAGTGCCCACATAGGTTTTATTCCTCCAGGTGACATTCACAACCAGCATACCTGCAACACAAAACACACAATAAACTTAAATAATACGATGGTGCAGAATATTCCCAAAACTCATTCGAGACCTTAACCGTCAGTTCCTGCTTTCTGACTCTTTTGCTGAAACAGCCACTCTTTAAAAATCCGACAAATACGACGTCTCGTGCAACTTTTGAATCTGAAAATGTCCGACACGTTGTTTTATATTCAGGATGCGCACATCGTTGTCTCAGTATGAGAAGCACATACTCCACTCGGGTCCATTTCTCATTTAGGACTGAGCAGCTACACAGCATACATTAGCAGAAGAAGAAGAAGAAGAAGAAGAATAAGAAGAAAAAAAAAGCAACCAGCCATTAGTATGCTAGCAAGAGACGGAGCGAGTAAGGGAGAGAACTCTGGTTGGCAAATGTCCTCTATCTGTCATTGCTGCAGCCCGGAAAAGCCTGTATTTTTGCATTAGGTAGGAAACACCTGAAGCATGTAAAAAAGAGTTCCCCTGTTCCCAAGTAGAAATGGTCTCTCCAGTGATTTGGACATTATACTGCTGACACCAATGTTTGCACACAGTGCAAGCGACAGCGACAAAGTCTTTGGTGGGAGGAGGAAAAAAAAAAAAAAAAAAAAAAAAACCCAGGAATGTATGAATGTAAAATTGGAGGGAGAGGGAAAAAAAGAGTAGGAGATGATGTCAGTCATGTTTACTCGTGCATACTTAACACAAGGGGGCAGCAGCAATCACTATTACACGTCAATTTCTATTTCTTTCCTGACACCGAGGGGACGTACCATGTGACCGACCTTGATACAATCTCAGAAATCTCTCCTTGCTGCTTTGACATGATTTATAGTATATGTGTGGTTGAAATAACTGCTTTAGAAGCAGAAAGGTCCTGCACAAAAAGACATGAACAAGCTGCTTTTGAACAGCTTATCTAAAGCGTGCCAGGAAACAGAATCGCTTTGCTCTCACAAAGCAGCGGACCAAACCGTCCACCGTTCGGCTCAGCCTTTCGTACCACGTTTCCTTGACAACCAGAAATGTCTGAGAGCCGTTCCGACGAACCTCATTCCGGCTTCAGTGAAACGAGTGGGAAAATTAAACAGACCGCTTGAAATCACGCAGGCGAAAGGAAGCCTTTGTTAATTCGCCTGCTTGAAGCAGACACATACAGAGAGAACACATTACATCTGCAAACAATTAGCATGACATCAGATGTAGCTGGAGCAGTAACTGTTAGTACTGAAATGATACCCGGGACCACCTACCAGGCAAGGTGCGAGAAAAAGTACGTGGGCTGCCAATTCCGTGTCCTTTCCGAAAGTGAAATGGTATTTCCAGCGGGACACAAGTCATGAGCTGAAACTTCATGGCTCATAAACGAAGGCAGAGTCTGAGCCAAGGCATTTTAGAGCTTTTTAGGACTAAAGTCCATTTCAGAGCCCATTAAAATCCACTCAAACTGTTCCAAAACAATCCTGTAGCATAAAGGCAGGGAAAAGTCTGTGTGCTTCCAGAAACAACATGGCCTGCCATATGGGTGTACAGTCAGAGTGTGAATACCGGGGTACTCGCATCAACCTTTTGAGTTTTTTTAAATAGCTTTCGCAGACCATGACCTCTGTGTCAGCCAAACCCTTAGGGGTAACCAGAGTCCGAGTCATCCGTTTTAACATGATGCTTGCGCTACAGGGCAGAAGTGCTACGACCTGCAGCAGACTAATTCATAAGTCAAGAGGGAGCACAACAGGCCTCTCAGCTTTCATGCCAGAAAACACCACCCTCCTTCCTCTCCCTCTCTCGCTCATCCATGCAGAGGAGAGTTGAAGCTTTTTGCTATTGTGCTGCACTGCTGTTAAATCACGTTCCTCTTGGCTCTGATTTTCAAGGCGAAGTGCTGAATCTCTCTATGATCAAACCAGCTCGTTCCTGACGCCTGGTTTTGTTGTTTTTTTAAACACGCGTATACACGTACATACTCGGCCTTAAGCCACGGTTTTATTCACAAAAAGATCCAAAAACCAATAATACAGGAAGTGCATAAGGTTCCCTACGACAATACACCACGCTCTCTCTCTCTCTCTCTCTCTCTCTCTCTCTCTACACTACATGAATTCTCTGACTGTCAGTGTTAAGCAGTCAGTTGAATAAGTTTCCATGCAGGTTTAGACACATTAGGAGTGTTTTCTTCACAGGAGTTGACTGAGACAACAAGGTGGGGATTGGGGGCGTTGGCTGCTGGCAGCATGCAAGACAGTGAGATGTTAAACAAACCTCGGCTTCCCATCTGCTCACGAGGCAGTCCTTTACTCTCCTTTAAAAAGGCCCAATCATTAACAAAGCTTGAACTCTTTCCTTGTCTCTCCGGGGAGCAATGCCCGAGGGCAGTTGGTTCCCCTTATCTGAGGACATTCTTAAGACGTTCCTTGCTCTTTGGCACGAGGAGCCTTTTAAAAACTTTTGCAATCAACGTAATTGTGTAAATTTTCATCTAGAGTACGGCCAGAAGAAATAGGATCTCTACAGTTCTCACTATTAAAATTCCCAGCTTCATGCCTTGTTGTTTTCGATTACGTTACACACAAAAATTGATCCGCTCTACATGTGTGAATTTGACAAAATTCTCAAACGACGACGAAATAGGGCGGATTTATGATTCGCAGACGCCTCGTTTCATTCAAGAAAACTGTTTTTTTGAACACAAAATGGGCGAACACACTTGCTTATGAAATCCCAGTGTGGAGAGTAGCTCTTTGTGCGAGTGTCGGCTGTTTTTCACGCTTGCGGTGTGGGACTCTCCACGGCTGTTTTGCATACCTCTGTGCAGCCTGGCTGCCAAGAACAGCAAATTGGTGCAGCAGACAAGCCTGAACGTAGACAAAGCTTAGGCACAGGGCTCAGAGAAGGACTAACCAACACACAGCATTTGGCAGCAGACGAAGCTTTTCTCATCTTCCTTCCTTCAAACGGACACGTCGCATTCTTTTTATACAAATGTTTATACGAGTGTTTAGACAAGTGTTTTATGTGTTCTTATTAAGAAACCAGTTCACGAGTCCCGTATAATTCTACTACTGCATTAATAACCGATAGTGCTCAAAGTGCCTATTCTTAAAATTCTTCAAAGAGAAAGAAAGTGTTTGGAGGTTAACTAACGGCTGTTTTGAAGCCCTCTTGAAACCAGTCTAGTCACACTTGTCACTACAGTAACTCATGCTGGAACGGAAGCGTCGGCCTCTTCCAGCGTATTAGACCAGAGTCCTAAAATTCCACCCACTACCCCTGCACCTCTGAGCAACAAAGAGGGCCACCTCAATCGCCGTGGGGCCTTTAGTTCATCTTCCCCCTGAACCCCCATCAAAGAATACCTTAATGGCAACAAAGACCTGACAACTAACAAGCACCATAGAAAAACAGGGGCAGGTGCCTCCCTCCTCCCTGCCTGGGTCACCAGTTCAATTTTCCCACTGAAGAGCTGCATTAATGGGCAAGCAAACCGTCTTTAATCTCCAGAACTCTTTAAGACTGGGGCCCACAGGCAATGACCTTGTGCCTCAAGCACATTCTCATTTAACTTGTCTTTTGGTCTAGTTCTCCCTTTCACCAGCAGACATTCAACAAGGATAAGGTAATTGCCTCGTGTTAGGAGAGGCATCACCTGCAAGCGTCTTTCGTTTACAATTCGCCTTGAAACCTGTGCTTTGAGAATGATGCGTTCTAAATGCAATCAAACAGTCAAATAAATACAGTCAAACACCTCTAGAGACATGGCTGGTCAATTCTGGAATCTTCGTAATGAGACAGCAAACAAAACCCAATCATTTCGAAGTGGTCAGCTATTTAATAGCCATGTCATAAAGCCTAGAATCTATAAGCAGAGCCCCATATGCTCATTATAGGCAAAAAGAGAAAAGCTGGTGGTTAGAGATGTGAATTTTATAAGGTTTGATCTTCCAACCTGCTCACTCTGGTGGCTGCCTCTTCTGATTATACGGGTCATACAACCAAGGTGAGCATGTCCCCTGGGAACAAGAGGGGACGGGAAGGAAGCGGGAGGGAGGCTGAAAGCCTCTCTTTTGTAATAACCATACTGGTGATTTAGCACAGCTGAGTAGCTTGTGGTCAATGGAAGTGCTGACAAATGCACTGCACCCCCAGGCCATTTTCTTTGGACTTCTACAGGAAGCAGTATGGAAGTCCCATAAACCCCAACGTGAGGTGAGAAAGTAGACAAGATCTCAGAACCTCAGACAGTAACACCACAACCTCACATTTAGAGTCTAGTTGGTAATCCTTCAGAACAAACAAACAAACAAACAAAAAAAAAAAAACACACAACACGCATGAGAGTTAAATACCGTGAACTCACGCCGGTCTTTAACGTTAAAGAAAAAGAGCTGTTAAGATGACCTTCGTGTAAAATCTAAGCGTTTTCATCCATCCATCTTCAACCACTTACTCCTTTTCAGGGTCACGGGGAACCTGGAGCCTATCCCAGGAGGCATCGGGCACAAGGCGGGGTACACCCTGGACAGGGTGCCAATCCATACAAGCTAACACGCAAGGGCAAGGTTTCTTTTCTTTCTCTTCAGAAATATAATCAGAGCTACGATTCGGTTATAAGGTGTCGTTTTCAAGATTACAATACAGACCAGTTCAGTATGGGCGAGTGGTAGCTCCTCCTAGGTAGCTCTGTTTTCTGTCCACAGTGCACGTGTAGAGGATAACGTGCTTGGAACGGAGCTCAAGCAGCTGCTTAAACAAGGATCGATTAAGATGGAAACAGCAATTCATTAATAAAAGCAGGGAAAATAATTATTACTTCATGCAGACATTCTTTGAGCAAGACCAGATTTCAGACAAATGAACTGCTGCTTAAATTCTCCTCAAAGTATACGACGCCTGCTGAATTTGCTTTTGCAAATCACGGACAAGAACCTCCACAGGAACATTCACAGGGAAATCAGTTTTGACTGACACCGCACTACAATCTTCACGCGCCAAAGCTTGTGTCCTGAAAACTGACATACACCCGGAGTATCCGAGACGCCTAATACTATGACAATAATACCTATTTTAACGCTCTTATTTCTTTGAAGGATGAAAGACTTGTATGAAAGGTTGTACGTTTTCTTGATAATGACTCATCTTTTTGAACAAAGGTGCACGGCATGGCTTGGTGCCGTGTGCGAGACGCTGTTTATTTGAAACAGGAATTGGTTACAGACTTCAGACTGTGTGAATTGTGGATGGAGAAAGATCTCTCCTCATGATTAGCAGCATTGACCCAGTTCTGTTATTAAAAGACCAGGAACCCAGAAGTCTGTTAAACTTCTAAAGTGCGCACCAATGGGTATATGGAACAATACATGTGCGAACAACTGTTATTAATGACTTGTAAAGGTAAAACTATTTGAAATCACTTTGCAGCTCCGATTTCTTGCAGCATTCTGATGTAATTCATCAGTTCGTGCAAGAGCTCGGTAGGAACTACTCAGTAACCCAAACAAACCACCGTTTGAAAATAGTCAAACAACTGGTGTGGCTATGTGTAATAAAATAAAATAATAAAAAAAAACCCTCTACATTACGGACGTCACACAAACTTGTACACATGATAACCAGAACAAAATGGACATCAATCATCCTTCAGGACAAGCAATTCGGATCCACATTAGATTTGCTTGAAAACAAAAGGACTCTAAAGGACTTGAGCAGGTCTTTCATCAGGGCGCTGGCACAAAAAAACGTTGGCACAGCCCTCACCGCCTCAGCCAGAGAGCAACGCGCCAGCCTGCAATGGGGAAGGATTTTCTGGGGCGACACTTCAGCAGCAATAAACTTTCAGAGGATTTAGATCTGACATTTCCAACTGTCAGCATGTGGTGCCTGTGTGAGCTGAAGCTCTGCTGGCTCAACCCCAGGGTCACCGCAGTATCACCGACGAGAGATTTGTGTCCTTATGCCACCTTCAAATAACACCACTCCTTTTTTTTCCTCTCCAAGTGCATCTCGCGTTCTTTATGCTGCTCTCAAATCAACGTCTTCTCTTTCTTGTCATCCTTCAGCCTCTCATTCCCGCTGCTTTCAGCAAATCCTCTCGTCACTATTGTGGCTCCCAGTGTGACCATGGGGAGCTGTCAGGCATCCTGGGCTACTGACTGAAAGAGGTCATAGATGGTAGGTCACGATCCCCCCTCCCCCCCCCCCCCACACTCCCCCCTCCCAGCCACTGCACTTCACTGTGATGGCCCAGCATGAGGGCGCTCCATTGATCCACACATCTCTCTAAATACACCACGCTGAAAGGTCAGCATTTGGTAGTCAAATTCTGCAGCAAAAGGTTGCTCAGCCTTTGGGTGAAAATGTTCTAGAAACCGAGCAAATCTCCAACTCGTTAGGGATCTGTTCAGCGGATTAACAGCAAGTGATCAATTATTGATTAATTACAAAAACACAATGCGGGGTTTTCACGTGATCACAATTAGAAGGCATTTAATTGGTTACTTCTAAATAAGACAGTTTCCATGCATTTTATTTCCTGCATGTGAGGGCTAATTACTTCAAAAATGTGAAAATTGGGGAAAAAAAATGGATTTACAATGGAAAAAAAACCCCAAAAATTGCCTCGAGTGTCATCACTGTTATCTTATCGGACTACAAGACCGATAAGATGTACAAAAAAACAAAAACAAACAAAAGACTTTTTGTCTATCGAACACAAGACGAGGCTAGTTTGGTGTTGCTAGCCAAGGGGAGGCACAGCTAAGCAATCATTGGATGGGATTAGCTGCTACAGTGCCATGCAAACTACATTATCGGTCCTGAAGCTCTGCTCACATCATGTTCATGTACAGTGCCTTGCGAAAGTATTCGGCCCCCTTGAACTGTTCGACCTTTTGCGACGTTTCAGGCCTCAAACATAAAGATATAAAACTGTAATTGTTTGTGAAGAATCAACAACAGGTGGGACACAATCATGAAGTGGAACCAAATTTATTGGATATTTCAAACTTTTTCAACAAATAAAAAACTGAAAAATTGGGCGTGCAAAATTATTC
>JAFFST010046047.1:93276-105776 GCA_022414735.1 Noturus placidus | reverse complement strand
CTTACACTATATGGCCATTACGTTGGTGGACACCTGACCATCACATCCATATGTGGTTCCTTCCCAAACTGGTGCCACACAATTGTAAACACACAACCGTATAGACTGTCTTCGTAGGCTGTAGCATTACAGTTTCCCTTCACTGGAACGAAGAAGCCCAAACCTGTTCCAGGATGAAGGTGCTCCCGTGGCACAAAGCGAACTCCATGAAGACATGGTTTGCCAAGGTTGGCATGGAACAACGAAGTGTCCTGCACAGATCCCTGCCCTCAACACCACTGAAAACACTACAGACAATATAGAGATGCTAATCAGCCTATTTGGACTGGGGAGAAACTCAGAGTATCCGGAGGTAACCCTGGAGCCACGTGGTGAACATGCAAACTTGGGAATCTCACCCCAAACCCCAGAGGTGCTAGGCAAACTTGCTAACTACGAAGCCACCGTGCCACTCTGTTCACTCTGCAAGTCTTCCCGTTAATTACTTATCAATTGTACTCTAGCTTGCCTCCACAATTATGACCTTCCTGTTTATTGGGTATTACGCCCCAGCATAGTTTATTGGTTCCAGGGATCTTGATTAATAAAAAACTGGCTACATGACTTTAGTAAATGGTTCAGCCATTTCTCGCCTGCTGGACCTGGAAGCATTTGCAGATCTATGTGAAGTGTCATCTCATTAGTTATAAGCAACAGAAACTTCTCGCAGCCAGAGCACATATCACATCTACCTGCTGCCTGGTTTCCACACGATGCAGATGAAACACTAGAGACCCTGAGGTGGGCGTATACTTTTTTTTCCCCCAAACAGCGCAGCCGTAACACTCGAGCAGAATTCAGAGAATTGAGACCCCATCCCGACACTTCCTGTCTGAGGAAGAGCTCTGCAACCTGTCGCAGGAAATTGGAAGCTGATGTTAGCTCCTTTTCTGTTCCAAACACTGCTCCGAGGCTCCGTTTTCAATCTGCCTCGAGATGCATCGACTTCCTGTTTGGGATTTACGATGGCGAGAGGCATTCTGATTTAAACCTGGGCTCTTCGGGGACCTACACAGGTCAACTGAGGTTCTCGTACCTCTCTGTCGAAGAGCTCAAAAGCCGACTCGTTGCGCACGCGGTACGGCGAGTCCTCGCCGAACAGAGATATCCGTCGTTCCTTTGAAAGCCACCTACATATGGTTTGACGTGTCAGGAAAAAAAGAAAAAGAAATACTTCGTTGACATAACTCCTGAATATCTGTTGAAGGAGTCTTTTAAGCTAGATCAGGAAGCGAGGACAGACTGACGGCTGCGGCCATTTTGGTGCTCTCCCGACACCAGGTGCAAACTGTCATCACCAGAACAAGAGGCTTCTGGTAACGAGCTTCTTGCAGCCAGATGCGTTCATCACATCTGAGAGGCTTTAATGATTGAGACTGTGGGCTGCTGGCTTGCGTTAAGAGAGACCAAACAACGTCTGTCATGCATCACAGGACTCGGGAGTGTGTGGTGGGGACAGGCAGGCATCAGTCTTTCCATTAAAACTACCAACAAGAGCAAAAGCAGGACCTCGTAATTTTTATATTCAGGACCTCAGTGTGAAAACCGTGCATCGGACGGTTAACTCGCTATAACTTTTTCAAAAATACCAAATAACATCTTATACCGCCTACTACTGTTTAACAGCCGCTCATATGGGTAATTCCCATATTTCCGGATCGGGAAGGGATGATGAAGTGTGTGGTATTTATTAGTGTATCCTCGAACATCTATTGTTGTAAACAGGTTACTTTTCTACCTCTGATGCCACTACAGGGTAATTGCCAGGCGTGGACAAATAGATAGCTTGGAACAATCAGACTTTGTGAACAAATAGGTTCAACAACAGGAAAGAGAAGGGACTGGATGGAGCACTCATCAACTGAAGGGTACAGAACATTCTGCCACGGAGGACGACCCCCCCCCAAGCAGTGCAGCCTGGAGGTTGCTGAGGATGGTACCGCTTGAAGTACCATGGAAATGGTTTTGGACCTCAATTTCACATGGACATGAACTATGGACTATAGTTGCAGCGATGGCCTTGGGACTGCAATGACCACATGCAGTTTTGCACTTAGGTCTCTTTAGTGAACTAGTTCAACAAACAGACTTCATATAAAAACCATAAAGAAATGGTCGAGTTTGAGGTGCTGCATCGGACAGCTGTTAAAAGATCCTATAGTCAAGGAAGAGTGTGCGAAGATGAATGCAATCCGGAAGACAAGAGCAGGCAGGGCAGCAGATACTGAGAGACTCATTACAGATGTGTGTTGAGCTGAACAGGACACCCATCTGAAATAAAATTCCACTCAGGTGAATCATCGTGATGTGGTGCACATGCAGCGAGCATCTGGAGCGGGTTCGTGATTACACCGATCTCAAGACTCTGCGGAAAGCCAGGAGAGTAGAAAATCGGCAGTCCAGGTGCTTGTGCGGTTTTCTCTCGAAAGGCTCTCGTCTTTCGTCTTCTCCGAGTGTTCAGGAAGTGCAGAAATCGCTGATGAAGCCATATCCTGCTATTGTTCGTGCGGTGTACAAAAGGGGACAGGAGACGGAGAAACCTACCGAGAGGGAAGTCACGGTGCTATTGTGCTGCACTTTATACAAACAAACAGGGAAGGAAAACAAAAAAAACATGTCCAAGAACGTTCGGAGGAGGCACAGGAGTGGATCAACTGGAAAAAGATGAGTTCTTGCAGGTCTTGGAAGATGGTCAGATGAACGTGTGGATGAGATCACAGGGTCCTGACAGGAGAGAGAGAGTGTGTGTGTGTGTGTGTGTGTGTGTGTTCGCAGGATTTCCCTCTGCTGTTCCATAAAATAGTCTCATAGGGGCCATTATCTCACACACACACACCAGTCTTGAAAACTCCAACACACACACACACACACACACACACCTGCAGCTCAACAGCCTAACATTCCTATATAATATATAACTAATGAATTATATAGAGTGTGTGTGTGTGTGTGTTTGAGCTTTCAAGACTAGCACATTATAAAAAAAAAAACCGACCATGTAATCATTCATCTTACTATTTACACATCCACCCATCCATCCATCTTCAACCGCTTACTCCTCTCAGGGTCACGGGGAACCTGGAGCCTATCCCAGGAGGCATCGGGCACAAGGCGGGGTACACCCTGGACAGGGTGCCAGTCCATCACAGGGCACAATCACATACACACTCACATTCATACACTATGCACACTTTAGACACGCCAATCAGCCTACCATGCATGTCTTTGGACTGGGGGAGGAAACCGGAGTATTTACACAGTCGAGTGCAAAAGTTTGCACCCCCCATGTGTTCTGAATGGGGGAGAAAATAAAACTGTAGATTTATATTTTACAATTTTATCTACAAATAATAATAATAATAATAATAATAATAATTATAACAATAATAATAATTCAAGAAGTTACACATGAAGTGTGGACGCACATGTGCAGGAAAACAACAAAAACATTTACGCAAAATGAAACAAATCAAGGACGGCACCTTTAAAGACGGGACCTGGTGCGTACAAAAAAAAAGAAGCGGTGACGTAATCTTCATATTTATACAGAAACACAGTGCTGGGTGCAAAACTTTGCACCCCCCATGGTTTCTGAATGTATCTTTAAATAAATGTACAGTATCTGTATTTTACAAATGACCGTTAAATAATAATAATATAAAATAATAATAAAAGTCTTGCACAGCGAAACCAACTATGATTTAATCCAGTTGAATTCTTTCATCTGATTGGTTTACAACGCCCTACAATAGCGGCTATAACATAAGTGATGAGCGGAACTTGCCTCAAAGATTTCCCCAACATTAAATGCAACTATAAATGGATAAAACGGAAACCCCTGTCACGGTACAAGATAAATAAAATATTTGACATTCACTTACAATAAAATAAAACAACCTTTGGATCGTTTATGTCAACAATGTTATGTTGGAACGACTTCAACTTCCTTGTCTTCGTTTGAGTCTTGCCGTAAGGGTATACAAACTTTTGCACTCCACTGTACAATAAATCCAAATAAAAACAAAGCCAAACAAAAGAGTGACGATTAAAATAAAAAAATTAATCGGGTTTATTCAGAGAGCCACCTGAAGAGGAAACTACCTCCAGGTGGTAATAAAATTCTCCTCACTGGAATGAATAGGAGTCTGTGCTACTGTTTCCCCTCAGTCTACCAGCTGCAAACATCTGCCAGTCTTTCCTTACACACACACACACACACACACACGCCAACCCAAGCAGCGCCTTACCGACTGCTCTTTCCTCCCGACCACAGAGAACCACATGCTGCTAACTCCACTCGGGCCGTGAGAAGAAGCTGAGCGCGACACACAGCTGCTCCAAGAGCAACACGTTCCCAGGTGAAGCTGGATATGATCCGAGGAAGCCTCCGAGTCAGCCTGCCTCTACATGCTAAAGTCAGAAACCAGTTCACAGAGAAGCAAATCCATGGATTGTCCCAGAGCGCAAGAATCCCTCGAGTCTGAGTGAACTTTCTGTGCTGCTCCACACACACACACACACACACACACACACACACACACACACACACACACACACCGGGACAAACCTATCATTACTCTGCTCCACCTCTCCTCTCCCTCCCCTGTTTCCTCCCTCCCGTCAGTCCGTCCTCCACCTCACTCCCTCTCGCTTTCAAAATAGAAGAGTTATAAAAACAGTTCAGGCTAGCCTCCAACCTCTTACTTGCTTTTTTTTTTTTGGGACTTGAGCTCTCGCATGGCCTCCAAATCCCCTCCACAGGAGCGGCGTTCTTTTGTTGTTGATCTGAAGCAGCCTAGACACAGCTGTGTGCGTCAAACCGTGTTGAACCAAACCGTCACTGCGGCTACAACCGCGTCCGTACAATCGGGCCGAGCGGTGCACATTTTACACCACCGGTCGGTACAGCAGATGCTCCACGTCCAAACAAACCATTGTTTAAGTGTCGATAAAGTGTCGTTTTCTGTTAGGAGACTGTTGCTTGAGTCTCCAGTGTCAGAGGTGATCACATATTCAATGTAAATAAAAACAAACAAAAAATAAATAAAGACGTATGACGTTATTCTTTAACTAACTAACTTAAAAATTTTTTTTTTAAATGTTGTCAATTTCCTGTTACACAAAAGAAGATGAAACACTTTGGGACGCACTATTAAAAGAAAAGAATCAACGTCAGGGTGCTAACAGGGTGTAGCTCCGCCTCATCACACCAACCTGTCGCTGATTATTATGCGCCCACGTTTCATTCCGCACATAAGACATCACAGCGTATAGTACACCTCTGTTGATATCTCTAATCCGATTGGTCGGAAGGCATTCGTTGATTTCGTGTAATAATTAATCGCAGGTATATATCGACACGCCCATTCTGAGCGTTCTCATTTTACCGGGGGCGGCTGTGTCTCAGTCGGTAGAGCGGGTTGTCCACTAATCCACTAATCGTAGGGTTGGCGGTTCGAATCCCGGCCCGGGTGATCCCATGCCGAAGTGTCCTTGGGCAAGACACTGAACCCTAAGTTGCCCCCGATGGCAAGCTAGCACCTTGCATGCAGCTCTGCTACCATTGGTGTGTGAGTGCGTCTCATTTGTAAGTCGCTTTGGATAAAAGCCTCTGCTAAATGGATAAATGTAATGTAAATGTAAATGTACCTTTTCTATAGCAACGTCTATGGCAGTCGTGTCACATCAGGTAACGTGGTCTTAACAGTACAAACATCAACATGATGCGCTGTTTAACCCGACCTTAATGCAAAATAAATAAATAAATAAATAAATAAGGTCGTCTTTTGATACGGTGAGCGTTTATTTAACGTTTACGGAAGGAAAGTTTAAAGCGGTTTGTCACGTCATCGAGCAGGAACTGGTAACAACCTCCACAACATTAAATCGAAGTATAAACTGATGCAGAACGAGGTGCTGTGTGTTCATGGGCACGTTGCTGTGTTGTATATGGAATAAAAAACGCCAGCGTGTGCGGTTATATGTAAATAATCCACGCCCGGGTGATAACGAGCGTCAGAGCCGCAGCACAACGCAGCGTTCTTCTTGTTGATCGTTCCGGTTTATTCCGAACCTCTCGGTTTCCGCAAACCGATGCAAATGATGCTCATGCAAAGTGTCGCCTGTCCTCCGGGAGAATCGTACGTGTCTGTGGGCCCCACCGTATGTGTTCTACCGATGTTTCAGTGCTCTGCTGTCTTTAAAACAACTCTGAAATGCCGTGTTCATTACAAACGCAACTTACGGAGCAGCTTTTGATCTTAATCGCCGTCTCGTGCTCCGACTCGTAAAGCTTTCGGCACCGGAGATTTTCACCTCGTAAAGACAAACACGCTGAGAGCCATAAAGCAGGAGCCGAGAGTAGACTAAACACATGATGACACACACACTTCTGCTTGGTTTAAGGGGAACAACTGCCCAGCCGGAGCTCCGCCCCTAACACCAGAGAAGAGGAACCACTCCACCACCTCTGACTGACACGCTCACGACTTTCGAATGTTTGTTGTCCAAACACTCGCTGATATTTGGCATTTGATATGGGTGCTGCTGCTGAGAGCATGGAAACTCCTGTTTAAAAGAACACTCCAGTGCTTATCTATCTATCTATCTATCTATCTATCTATCTATCTATTTATTTATTTATTTATTTATGACCAAACCTGTAGCATATACACACGATTCCCACACAATGAGGTTACAATGGAGGTCTATGGGCAGCTTGTCCTGTTACAGTATAATTAATCACATAAAAATCTTCAGAAACATGAACATAACTCAATGTTGTTGTTTTTTTTAATAACATATTCCAGCAGTTTCGCGATGTCCAGCTTTGGAACAACATTTTGAGACAGAATCCAACATCTATTCCTGATACGTCCATTATAAATACGCACAAGTTACAATAAAGCTGAACAGAAACGTGAATTAAAAGCAATCTACGGCGTCATATTTCTCAGAGCCGTTCAGCTACATCATGTAATCACCGCAGTGCAAGGACTGAGGAGACGTTTCCTTACCTTGGCAGCGACGATGCTGAGGCCCATGCCATTGTGCTTCTTCAACGTCACCGTCACAACTTCAGGTTCCTTCCTCATTGGCTATGAAGAGAGCAAAGAGCAAACAGTGGAGTTAGAGCTGAAAAGGACCGGGGCAGGACGTGAGCTGTGCTGGGACTCAGGAGCTGTCTCGTGGCTGGTTCTGCACCAGACTGGCTTGAGGAAGAGGAGAAGGAGGCAGGGCGGGGTGCTGAGCGGCGGTCGTTCCTCAGAGCGAGGCCTGACCACAAGGAGAAACAGCGGCTGCTGGAGCAGAGTCAAGAATGAAAGCCACATGCGTCAGCGTCATAGAGCGAGCGCCAAACTCGCTTCCATATGGGCCAGAGAGAGAGAAAGAGAGAGAGAGAGAGCATGAGTGCGAGAGAGAGAGAAAGAGAGAGAGAGAGCGTGAGTGCGAGAGAGAGTGTGAGAGAGAGAGAGAGCACGAAAGAGAGAGTGAGAGTGAGCGCGAGAGTGAGAGTGAGCGCGAGAGAGAGTGAGCGCGAGAGAGAGTGAGCGCGAGAGAGAGAGTGAGCGCGAGAGAGAGAGTGAGCGCGAGAGAGAGAGTGAGCGAGAGAGAGAGAGTGCGAGCGAGAGAGAGTGCGAGCGAGAGAGAGTGCGAGCGAGAGAGAGTGCGAGAGAGAGAGAGTGCGAGAGAGTGCGAGAGAGAGCGAGAGAGAGCGAGAGAGAGAGCAGTGTGCCCAGCCGCTCCCCCTGAGAACCTCAGCAGTTACACCGGTTCTGAGGGTCTTGTATATTGGGTCTAAAGTCTGATGTAAATACACCGATGCTGACTGCGGTCACACACGCTAATAATCCGGATCCCTGGCTCCCGAAAGCTTCTACTGCTAGAGAGCGAGTTTAATATAATGCTGGCTCTAGCGTTTAACTGTGATCTTTCTGCTGTGCTGCCTTAGAGAAACCTGACTCGAGTGTTGAAATCAAAATCACACGAGAATCTTGCAAGAACCTGATCAACACAAGCTCATGCGGCACATGCACCCGGTTCATTTAGAGACAAATGACATACGCGGGCGGCTGTAACGACACTAGCGTCGCGTCGGGTAACGTCGCGTCGGGTAACGTCGCGTCGGGTAACGTCAGTCCGAGGCAGTTCGGCCTTTTCTGTACGGAACCTTTTCTAAGCAAGGCGAGTGGACTTTATTTAAGCCGAGTAATGATGGTGATTGGTCAGATAAAGGGAGTCTCAGAGGTGAGTACAGTTCATTTGCATTTACCGAAGGAGTTTCCAGTGATTTCAAAATCAGGACAAAAGCGATGTGATTCTCTTTGTGGTTTCTCGCTGCGTGTCAGACAACAGAACTTAAAAGAAGAGATGATTGAGAGTGAACATCCGTTGACACGCCGCAAAGGTCGGTTTATACGCCGCAAAGGTCAGTTTACACGCCGCAAGCGACTGTTTATACGCCGCAAGCTGACTATATACACTGTAATATATACTACAGATATATATTGAAAGCCGTGTATATTCAGTGCATGAGGGTTGACCGAGTACAAATATCTTGCAACTATTTTTGATGCTACGTTCAAGTTTCAGCCGAACACGAGGCGATTATTAAAAAGTCTCTTCATATTCTGAGAACACTAAACTCCTTCTGTGTCCAGAGATCTATACTGAAACCCTCTTATAGTTCTGAGTTTTAGTAAGACCACAGTCAGGACCTGACTGACTGCTTTCGCATTGTATATACGGTACACATTTTACGTGAACTTGCGCGATGCCTTTTAAAATCCGTGCATAGCTTGCGTACAGTGTGTGCAGGAAAAGGGGAAAGCCCTGCGTGAAAAGCCCCTGTACGAGCTGCTGCAGTTTTACACCGCACGGGAGCGCGGCGAGCCTCACCGCAGCACGAATGAGATCGTTAAGCACTCGTCTGAGACGTGGGGAGAGTGGGGCTGTCTGGCACGTGGCCAGGCCGTGTTAATCAGAGGCTGGATGGCGCTGGGATGCGTGGTCTGGAGCCGATGAGGCCCAGCCCTCAGTGTTTCGGCACGGCGCATGCAAACCGCGGCAGGAAAAAACAGAGCAATTACAGGGTAAGCGGTGCAATTCGGGGGGCGATTAGGGTGAGCAGAAAGCTATCATTTACCGTGCTCTGGTCACTAATTAGGCGCAGCGGTGGGAGCGGCATTGACTGTAATCTAACACACCGAGGTAGGTCTGTTGTGCATCCACGACACAGAGGCGAGTCGGATTACCTACCTGTATCCTTCTGCGGGAGCGCAGTCGTAGTTGTGTTTTTGAAAATCCGACCCAACTATCTAATCTAACGTGTGTGTGTGTGTGTGGGGCGATGACGAAGAAGACTTACGGACAGAACTAAGCCTTCTGAGCACTTTACATATCAGTTAGTTAAAAGCACATCACGTTACTATCAGTGTGTGTTATCCGTGTCATGTGACCTACCAGGTCAGAGTTATCCGCTGAGAAGTGGCTGTCGCAGTCAGCACCTTCAAAGTAGACGGTCCAGGTTCCTGGAGAGCGAGGATGAGGAATCAGACGGCAGAAACCTGGAAAAGCAAGTCGGCACACACCCTTAGTACATAACCAAATCCTGGAGATCCTACTCTCTCTCTCACACACACACTCTCGATAACACTGCTCCCTCGCTTATCTGTGTTTGTTTTTGATCTGATACAAACGGTCCTTTCTGCGAGGATCTAACCAACCACATTCCACTGGTAACACATCAGCGTTAAATAAACAAGTTCAACCCGTTTCCCAGACAGAGAAACAGAAATGACCTCTCTGACACAGTGGGTCCAGGAACTCCTGGAAGCCGTTGGGAATGTTGCGGACCACATCGCAGGAGTAACCGTCCTCCGGCAGCAGGAAGGGGAGCTGGAGGTCGGGATCCTCCTCCAGCTGAACCTCCCGGCCGTCGCTGCGAGCCAGCTCGTCCGCCGTGTTCTCCGCCACGGCCACCACGTGATCGATCAGCTCCTGCAGACGACAACACGACAAAGTTTCCAGTTACTCAGGAACCTCCGGAGAACCCTTCTCCATACGGCGAGAAACCAGGAACACCGAGCTAGAGCGCATTTCTAAACTTCCTTAGGCTTAAAGCACGTGTTTATATTATTAACATAAATTACTCGAGTAATAGTAATATAAAGCAAATATACAGCAAGTGCTCTATCATAGTCAGGGTTGTGGTGGATTTCGGGAACCTGCTCTATCTCGAGGACACAGGGTGTGAGGTTTAAAACACACCCAGGATTGGAGAACAGTTCATCTCAAGACATTACCCACACCCACCAAACTTTCCATAATGATACAGGGAAAAAATCCTGAAAGAAAAAGAGAGAGTGGGAGAGAGCGAGAGAGAGACCGTGAGAGAGCGAGAGTGGGACAGACCGTGAGAGAGCGAGAGTGGGACAGGGCGAGGAGAGAGCGAGAGGGGGACAGGGCAGGAGAGAGCGAGAGGGGGAGAAGGCGAGAGAGAGCGAGAGGGGGAGAGAGACAGGGTGAGAGAGAGAGAGCAAGCATGAGTGAGGACATGAGAGAGAGAGACCGTGAATAAGAGAGAGAAAGTATGAGAGAGAAAGAGAGATAGAAAGAGAGCAAGAGGGAGAGAGAGAGAAAGAGAGTGAGAGTGTATAAGAGTGAGAGAGTATGAAAGAGAGAAAGAGAGTGTGAGATAAGAGTGAGAGAGTATGAAAGAGAGAAAGAGAGAGAGAGAAAGAGAGAGTGAGAGAAAGATACAAAGAGAGAGAGTATGAGAGAGAGAGAAAGAGAGAGAATGAGAGAGAGATAGAGAGAGAGAATGAGAGAGAGAGACAAAGAAAGAAAGAGAGAGAGAGACAAAGAAAGAAAGAGAGAGAGAGACAAAGAGTATGAGAGAGAGAGAAAGAGAATGAGACAGAGAGAGAGAGAGAGGGGAAAGAGAGAGAGAAAGAGAGAAAGAATGAGAGAGAGAGAGGAAAGAGAGAAAGAAAGAGAGAGAGAAAGAGAATGAGAGAGAGAGGAAAGAGAGAGAAAGAGAGAAAGAAAGAGAGAGAAAGAGAATGAGAGAGAGGGGAAAGAGAGAGAAAGAGAGAAACAAAGAGAGAGAGAGAGAGAAAGAGAGAGGGGAAAGAGAGAGAAAGAATGAGAGAGGGGAAAGAGAGAGAGAGAAAGAGAGAAAGAAAGAGAGAGAGAGAGAGAGAGAGAGAGGAGAAAGAGAGAAAGAATGAGAGAGAGAGAGAGGAAAGAGAGAGAAAGAGAAAAAGAGAGAGAGAAAGAGAATGAGAAAGAGAGAGAGAGAGGGGAAGAGAGAGAGAAAGAGAGAAAGAAAGAGAGAGAGAGAGAGAGAGGAGAAAGAGAGAAAGAATGAGAGAGAGAGAAAGAGAAAAAGAAAGAGAGAGAAAGAGAATGAGAAAGAGAGAGAGAGAGAGGGGAAAGAGAGAGAGAAAGAGAGAAAGAAAGAGAGAGAGAGAAAGAGAATGAGAGAGAGAGAGGGGAAAGAGAGAGAAAGAGAGTGAGAGAGAGAGAGAGAGAGAGAGTTAGACAGATTACCATAAGGCAGTTGAATTAAACCCGATTTGATCTCCTCTATTCACACCCGACTAAAATAACTGTAATCACTTGCATTTTTGTGACTGTGTAGCGTTCCTAACGGGGAGAAGAAGAAACCCCGGCTCAGATTTAGCTCTCGCGAATGTCAATGGCCTGCGGGGATCCCTGCAGTCGCGAGAGCGCTTTATTACAGCACAATGGTGCTAGAGTTAAGAGAGCGTTGGATATGACTCATGAGGACGTGTGAGATGACAGGAGAGACAGTGACAGTCACTCACAGGGGGGATGTAGGGCTCGTCCGGGGCACAGTGGTAGTTACTCATGAGCGCGTTGAGCTGCAGAGAGTTGAGCTTGAAGCACGTGTTGTTGATGTTCTGGACGTCCTGCACAGAGTACTTGTCCATGGTGAGGAGAGTCGTTGCCTGGAAATATACACCATAACGGATAAGATGCAAGAGATAATCAGGGACAGAAGAACACGGCATTATTATTATCTAACGTCAATTAAGCACCATCATAGACATACTGTATGTATACACAGTCTCTCACAAAAGTAAGTACACCCCTCACATGTGTAAATATGTGATGATATCTTCTCATGTACAACACTGAAGAAATGACACTGTGCCACAATGTAAAGTAGTGTGTGTACAGCTTGTGTAACAGTGTCAATTTACTGTCCCCTCAAAATAACTCAACACGCACACATTAATGTCTAAACCACTGGAAAACAAAAGTAAGTACACCCCGCACATGTGTGTAAATATTTGATGAAAAGATATCATGTACAACACTGAAGAAATGTCATATGTGAAAATGTCCAAATTGAGCCCAATTAGCCATTTTCCCTCCCCGGTGTCATGTGACTTGTTAGTGTTACAAGGTCTCAGGTGTGAATGGGCAGCAGG
>JAFFST010046047.1:74709-89967 GCA_022414735.1 Noturus placidus | reverse complement strand
GGGGGGGTGTGTGGGGGGTGTGTCTCACCGATCCTGGGCCTCTGTGGGTTTTGTTCTTCAGGATCGTCGAGGAACGCAGGCATGTAGTTGTTCAGATCTGACTGCAGGCAGTGAACCAGGTACCTGAAGGAAAAGAGAAAAGGAAAGACGGACAGATCTGTAAACAGGAACGTCCATCAGAATAAAAGAAAACAAAAACAACCCCCCCACACACACACACACACACACTTTCATATATGGCTGCGAAAGGAGTTCGTTATCACACACTGGCAACGATGCGTCCCGACACGACAGAACAAAATCCTGTGCTTTTAACATCACTTGGTTGAACAAAATTTATCAGGGTGAGCACCAAAGTGGGTGGGGTCAGTGATGCAACAACTCTATGCAAATGAGAAGCAAACTGAGAGGTGGTGATGTGCGACTAATCCTAACTCCTGAAATGCATTTGATATCAAATCTTAAAATGTATTTATTTATTATCTTAAAGGACTCTGACAGTGATGAAGTAAACCCGCGTGGTTTTTCTGCGACACTCACTTGAAGGCCAACTGGACGAGGTGCGCGAGGACGTCCTGTGCGTCCAGCGTGACGCGGCTCAGGTCTTTGTCCTGCTTGATGAAGTTGAGCAGCTCCGAGGCGTTGGCCATCCAGAAGGCCAGAGCGCCAGCGATATTCTTCTGCTTCTGTAAGAGAGATGTAGTGTTATCCACGGCTCGGAGACAAGCTCACGAGGGCCAGGAGAGGGGTTCTCACAGCCACAAGAAGCAGCAGCAGTCCCAGGACAGACTCGAGCCCCTGTCTGACCCACCCTCGCGCCACCACAACCAGACACCGTGGGCCGAGTGGAGCACAGACCTGTGACTAACTCCTAACGTTCCCGCTGTGCTCACTGTGCGCCATAAGGCAACCATACAGCAAGGAACGGTTTAGTTTGAGTCTTTTCCCACTGCACAAAGCACCAGAACCTTTGGCTCCAGAAGACTTTAACTGCTTTCTCCTTCAGCCATGTATCCGGTATTCAAAAGGTGATGTTTCCTGTTTAACAGGAAGTAAATGGTACGCCAGCGTCACAGAAAATAAGACAACAGCAACACCTACTGTAGAAGCTCCCTAACATCAACAGTTAACATTATGAACTTCATACATAACAGCTCGCTGCTGTCTAAGTTTCTTCAATAATTTCCGAGGCCAAACCGAACGAAACATTTACCCCGGATTTACAAGATTTCCGCTGATTTACCTCGTACTCACGTGGGCTTGCTGATGAACATCAAACATGCGTGAATTACAGCGCGTGCTCATGGCGTAGCTCATTTATGTTAAGCCACACCCACCAAGTTAGAGCTGAAAACGACGAATAAACTGAAATCTTCCAGTAATGCAGCTCAGCCACTGCAGCACGCCAGCTACCATAGACACACGCTAAACCCCGCGTCCCAACTGGCAAACTTCAACTATGTACTAAAACCTTCTGTGAAGAAAAGAAAAAAAACAAGCGTTTGCGTAGGGGGAAAAAATAAAAAGGTGCAAATATCGGGACATACTAACAGGTCATGTGACGAAGAGAACGCCATCACCATAAAAACAAACTCCTCCTCCTTTATAGGGCACCATTACTTTAGTCCTGAACAAATTTGGCTTGTTTTATGGCGTTATGGATTGCTTTTATTCAAGTCATTCAAATGAAATGAATTTCGCAAAAGTCCATCCATCCATCTTCAACCGCTTGCTCCTTTATCAGGGTCACGGGGGAACCTGGAGTCTATCCCAGGAGGCATCGGGCACAAGGCGGGGTACACCCTGGACCTGAGTGCCAGTCCATCGCAGGGCACAATCACATACACACTCACACACACATTCATACACTACGGACACTTTAGACACGCCCATCAGTCTAACATGCATGTGTTAGGACTGGGGGAGGAAACCGGAGTACCCGGAGGAAACCCCCGACGCACGGGGAGAACATACAAACTCCGCCCACACATGGCCCTGGTGGGACTCGAACCCCGGACCCTGGAGGTGTGAGTACCCCGGACGTGCTAACCACTAAGCCACCGTGCGCCCCTTAATTTCGCAAAAAGTAAATAAATGAAATGAAATAAAATAAAGACATGGGACGTGCTTTGATTTATTTCTTGATTTTATATTCTCATGAACCCGATAACGTCCTTACGATATTATTTATCATCGTGTCGTCGTTACGACAATCAGCTGCGTACGGTTTTCTAGCTAATACACGCTGTTCACCCAACCCTCGGCGCTTCTTCCTCCGACTGCATCACTTCACCATAGTGACGCAGGAGCTTTAACCGTTGTCGCGGTAACCGCTGTTTCTGAGGTTGATGGAAAATAGAAAAACCTAGAACCTTACGTCCTGGTTCCTGTGCAGTGGAGAGAAGAGCGAAAAAAATAAAAAGACTCACTGAGAGAATGAGGCACTTGACCGAGCAGTGTCTGCTTGCTGTGGAGTTAAATGTCCCCAATACACAGCGAAGGATACACACAGCCCCCCCCACACACACACACACACACTTGCTGGACTGGAACCTTGTGTATACTAAATATACACACACACACACACACACACACACTTTCCCCTTTGACGGCGACGGCTGCCCCTCCCTTTCTGGTTTCAGCCATAGAATGCATTCAGAAGAATGAGAACCACAGATATAAACAAAAAAAATAATAAAATTATTAAAAGAAAACCAAACGAAAGCAGCAGAACACGGGCTTGTCTCGCATCCACACTGAAGTGCAGGAAGCAGAAGGTGACATGGAGATGCCGGAATTAAAATGCTGCCGCAGTCAGAGATCAGAGTTTTAATTGGAAGTTTAGTATCACATGGTCCAGGTTGGAGCTGAATGAAGGGTTAACGCTTGGGTTTAATATTATTATTGCTTTTTTTGTTTGTTTGTTTGTTGTTTTAGTGTCCAGCTGCTGGAGGAGGGATTATTGGCAATGTTTCCGTTATGGGAGGGGCAAAGGCATGTAAGACCAAGCCAAGCTAACTGAGGAGGGGGAGGGAGATGAGGAAAGAGACAGAGAGAGAGAGAGACAGAGAGATAGACAGCTCTCCCTGGCAGTACAGTCTCCTACCTGGTCACCTTCAGGAATCTCCTGCAGAGAGAGGAGGAGTGGGAAGAGGGGGAACAAACATCCGACAGGACAGAGAGAGAGACTGTCAACAACGACCATGGCATGGACAGACACACACACACACACACACACACACACAAAATGTACATAGACCCTTCCTGACCTGACATTATACACATATGAAGTGTCTTTTTTTTTCTTAATAGAATTCGTCTTAAAGATTTATTTTTAAGGAAGCGTATAATAAAAGCGTCACTAGGACAGTAACCCGTTTTGTGCTAGCAAGCAACACAGCTCGATTCCATCAGTACCGACACCAATGGCTAATAGATTCAGTCTAATTACAACGCAGCGCTGTTGAATTCACGATTCTGATTGGTCAGAAAGTGTTGATACATTTCCTGTAATCGCACAACTAGTTTCGCTGCAAGGCGAATTAGATGTTCATATTAACGCAATCGTTCTCATATGTTATCGTTTCTATAGGAACAACTCGGGGAGGCTTGTGTGGTGGAGACTTTATGTAAATTTAAGGATTACAAAATTGTTGTTGTTGTGTTTTGTCAACAATTCTGTAACGACTCAAGCTCCAGAGTTCACGAATCAAGCTCCCTAGCTAAGGAATCAAGCTCAGGAGTTAACAAATCAAGCTCCCGAGCTAAGGAATCAAGCTCCGGAGTTAACGAATCAAGCTCCGGAGTTAACGAATCAAGCTCCGGAGCTAACGAATCAAGCTCCCGAGCTAACGAATCAAGCTCCCGAGCTAACGAATCAAGCTCCCGAGCTAACGAATCAAGCTCCCGAGCTAACGAATCAAGCTCCGGAGTTAACGAATCAAGCTCCCGAGCTAAGGAATCAAGCTCAGGAGTTAACGAATCAAGCTCCCGAGCTAAGGAATCAAGCTCAGGAGTTAACGAATCAAGCTCCGGAGTTAACGAATCAAGCTGCCGAGCTAACGAATCAAGCTCCGGAGTTAACGAATCAAGCTCAGGAGTTAACGAATCAAGCTCAGGAGTTAACGAATCAAGCTCAGGAGTTAACGAATCAAGCTGCCGAGCTAAGGAATCAAGCTCCCGAGCTAAGGAATCAAGCTCCCGAGCTAAGGAATCAAGCTCCCGAGCTAAGGAATCAAGCTCCCGAGCTAAGGAATCAAGCTCCCGAGCTAACGAATCAAGCACCTCTTGGTTACGAATTAAGCTCTTGAGTTTATGCTCCCGAGTTCATGCCTTGTAACATAGTACTGTGTGTTGCAGTTATAACTAAACAAACACAATCCAAGTTTGTTCTTATGGATTCTTTTGTTGCTAGACCAAATTATTAAAAGCTTTAAACTCGCCAGCCCTTATTATCCATTTTTCCAAGCAACAGAGCTCTCGGCTTTATCTACATAAGCAGTGAATTTTTTCCTTAAGAAGCACAAAATATATTCAAGCATATTTCATTAGAAAAGCTATTCAGGCCACACCTACTGGACAGGCCACACCCACATGATTCAGGATGTAGTAGATTTCTATATTGTAGGAAATTAAAAAGGTCTTTTTATGAGGATTTAAACCTTTTAAATCCTTATCTTGGTCAGACCTACGGTACCTCACTGATGCCACAAGTATGCCCCTGGTGTGAGTGTGTGTACACTCACTCCGCGCTCTGGCACAGGACCAGCTCAGACATACGGGAACCCGTTTACTATTTTAACTCTCTTTACTTTTATCCTGTTTTACTTTTGCCACACAGTAGGACAGGCCACCTACGACTCTGGCGGCTACACGGCAGAGTAAATAAACCCGTGTCGGCTGTTTAATTCGTCTGGCGTGCGGTCGCAGGCTGTGTGAGTCACCGCTCCCGAACGGCGTAAAGTTGAAACAGACGGGAAGGGAAAACACGCAGACGAACACGGACACACACATAAACAAACACTGAGCAGCACCATCACGTACGTAAGGGCCATGATTCGAGCTGTGATGTAGGCCATGCCTTAAACGCTACACCTACGACAACTACAGCAATCTATACATCAAAACCACTACGGTCTACTCACGCTACGCACAAGGCTAATGCTGCTAACCGATGCTTAGACAAGTTTAGCATCATAACACACTCTCAAACAGACCGGTCAGTGAATGACAGGGAGGCGTGGCCTAATGTTTAAAGGACGTATTGGATAAACAAAGTGAACCGTATTATTATATGCATATTTATAGAGCAGGCTTACTGTGTAGAAAAGGAATTCCTGAGTGTGTGATAACGCTAAACTGCTAGCTTGCTAGCTACATTAGCTACGAATACATTTGTGGTAGTGTGTCAAGCTTCTGTTATATTCGTTGATGAAGGAAAGTGCATTGTGTTGAGGCTGGGGACTCACCTGGATCACTCCTTCCATCATGCTCACCATCTTGTTGACGATGGCGATGACTTTGTGCGTGCGCTCTGACGCGCTGATGTCGGGTCTGTAGTGGCTGGACAGCACGTAGCGGCAGGTCATGTACAGCACGTATGTGGGGGACAGCTTAAAGTGCACCGTGGAGCTGTTGGTGTAGTTGATGATGGCCGACAGGAAAGCATCTTCAGCTGAGGGGGGGGGAGACGACGAGAGCATGATCTAAACAGGAATGTTCCTCGAAATCTAAACAGAGGCGTTACGGTCACTTCCACGCCTAGTAATCCGGTTTAATGGATCGGAATCAATCGTTTACATTTAAATAAACCGGGAAACAGATGTCTGGGTGGAGGTTCTGTTCGGATGTAGACTACAGCGCTCTGGCTCTGTAAAACCTACTCATAACTTTGCATGGACATTTGCATCATCCACCAGGAGCTGCACCTCAAACGTTCCCTTCATGTCAGGATGTAAAACAGCTGACTGACGCACAATCACGCGGTCCTGACCCGCTGCAACTAAACAGCACGTCCATTTAAAGCGAGCTGGCGGAGTGGAAAACGTTTCTGATGGATGAAGGCGGGGAAACAGAAGCTCCGCCTCTCTCACGCCGCCTCTCAGTCGATGGCGCGTTCATGGAGGCGCGCAATTACATTCATTATACACACAGTTTCTTGTTCACGAGCTCCTCTACACGTTTACTACGATATACGTCGCTCTGTAAGTGCATGAAGTACAGCTGTGGCGCTGTACAAAGTATTGGCCCCCCTCTACACGGGAGAGCGTACCACTGAGCAGACGTATCCGGGTGGTGGTTTGTGACTACAATCCAGCTGCTAATTTAATACAGATAATCTAAACAGGCTTTGCAGGAGTTTTCATATTTAAAAGAGAACGTTAAAATGCCTCTTCGTTCGCATCGGTCACCCGGAAATCCGAACTATAGTGTCGTATTTATAAAGAACTAAGCAACTGTAATTCCTTTATAGAGTAAAGCTTACCGAGTTTAGAGGAGCCACGGTTAATAGCGCTCACGTATTGATATGAGGATTGATTTTTCCCCTTCCTGCTCTTAGAAATAAACAAAAAAAACAGCCTGACTGCACGAGGCTGTGAAATGGGTCGAGTGGAAAAAGCTCTTTGTGTTCCGCTAGCATCGCGACCGAAGGTTCGACACGACACGCATCTAATGGCGTTTCCGACCTGGAAAGAAACGCGTACAAAAAGGAAATGGAAACGGCATGTGGGATTACTGTTGGGGTCTTGAGAAGAGAAAGAGAGAGAGAGACAGTGTGTGTGTGTGTGTGTGTGTGTGTGTGTGTGTGTGTAGGGGGTACTTACAGTTGTCCCTGAACTCGATGCTGGCCGGCAGGGTGATATCGGGGCTGTCATTGGGCCTGCAAGGAGAAAACACACGCTCAATGAACCAGATCACGTACTCCACGTTCACTCCACTGTCCACAGACACACTGCGCTCCAACCCTGCTGCTCCTCTCCGTCCGTACAGCATGGTGCCGTGTGTGTGTGTGTGTGTGTGTGTGTGTGTGTGTGTGTGCGTGTGCAGTAATACTGTATTATAGATGAGAGGCCCAGACAGAAGGACTCAGGTATCCACAGTGTAGGTTACAGAGGAATGGTTCAGTTTTTTTTTTTAAACACACACACACACTTCATTCCTAAACTGACTGTTTACGTGTATTGGTCATGACGTACGGCGTCCAGTAGGGGGCTCGTGAGCGTCGCATAAACAAAAATATGGTGTAGAGCGGAGGTCTTCAACAGGGAGTCCGCGGAGGTACTGCATGGGGGTCGCGAAAGTTTTGGTACCAGTTTGATATAACACAATTTCATACAATATATATAATTAGGGGGTCCCCGATCCATCTCGCCATCAGTTTGGGGGTCCTTGGACTGGAAAACGTTGAAGACCCCTGGTGTAGAGTCCTCATACAGTGCCTTCAACAAATGGGACTCGATTTTTGCACGATGTTAAAATCGAAAGAAAACCGTCGCTAGGAAACCGAGAAACACAGCCTCAGAGTATAAGCTAGCTAACGGTCGGGGAGATCGATTTAGCTAGCTAGAGCATTACAAACGTTTTTAAAAGAACAACGTAAATGCAGGTAGGAGTAATAAACACATGGGATTACATGTGCTTTGGTTGTTTTTCCTAGCAATTTCTGAAATTCTTCACAGAGGAAAGTGTTTTTCATCCGTCGCGATGTGAACTATTTAGTGAATGTACGCGCTGTAGCAGAACTCTCACCTCCCATCATGCTTTGCGAAGTCGGGGTCTGCACGCATCATGGGCTTCACCATGCCTCTCTCCCCGATGTTACCCGGACGATCCATGTCAAGCTTCCCTGAGCTCTGAAACCACACACACACACACACACACACACACAGTCAGATCCACTGCATACTGTACCTCAAACCTCCAAACACACTCTCACACACACACACACACACACACACACACACACACACACGTGTGTACCTTGCTGGTTGGGAGTGCAGCACCGCTGTGAAGGTCCCCCTGCAGGTCAAAGGTCGTCTCTGCTACACTCCTACTTCAAAAGATCGAGATAACACAATGAGACAAAATGAAAGAACTGTTAGCGGCCCTTTATATCATAATAATAATAATAATAATAATAATAAACGTAATTTTATATAGCACCTTTAAAAGTAGCGTCTCAAGGTGCTTTACATAAAAACGCAAACGTATAGAAATACAAATCGAAAAAAAAATTAATAAAAAATACATAAACAAAAACATACATAAAAATGATAATTCAGAAGTAAAGTAAAGGCTGAAAAAGTTCAAATGTATTCACGCGCACCTATTATGATTTTGAAACGTGCCTAATTTTGTCTTAAAGGTCTCATACCATAGATTTATACGCATCTGAGATGAAAACACCCACTGACGTGCTCATCATTTAAACTGCAGCATTGCAATCTTCCCCCCAGTGTCTCAAACGACTCGTTCAATGATCCGTTCTAAACGATCCGTTCTAAATTCCTCCTTTCAGAGAGCATACTCCGCTCTGATTGGGCCGATGTCCCAGTCTGTCGTGCTTAGTCTAGCGCTGTAGACCAGAGGCGGGGTTTTAGTTACAAACCTGCGTAGGTTAGTACAGGAAGTAAAGTCTGGAATCACTAACGAGTCGATTCGGCTGTTCAGAATCGATTCCTTGTTTCGGGAGTCGATGACTCGGTTCGTCGTGAATGTAAAAAGTCTGCAAAAGTTTCAAAACTCAAACAGCTCTACGGCACGCCACATGAAAGGTCATATCCTTTAAGAGAGACCGTAATACGTGCACTTTAAGATAAGATTGAAGACGACCTCACGTGAACGCTTGTCCTTGGCCAGGTCAGGATTCCAGCTGTCCCAGACGTGCGCTGCAGTAATCGATGTGAGGGGAAAAACAGACTAAAGGATGAACCAGTTTTTCAGCCAGAGAGAAAGATAACCCAGGACGAAGTCTTGTCATATTATCAGACCGGACTTCCACGTGTCCGGTCCTGAGTGGCTGAAAGACATGTCTGAAGGACGTCCTTATCTCTTCAGTAAGTGTCAACACTGCTTAAAAACCCTACCGCAAACACACTCCACGCTACCCGCATACGACATCGAACAATCCTCTCTGAAAGACTTGCACCAGCTCACCTCTGACACTGGAGACTCCTTCCGTAATTGTTAAATAAATCAACACCCCCTCACAGGAAACTGTGCACCACACTAATGCAGTACAGTATGGAAATGTGAGTGTATATGACACACGGCACATTTCACCCGCCGCTTTTTATTACTGATCGACCGGTTTACTGACACGGAAACGTAAAAGAATCGCGCTTGTTGCCTGTTCACGACCTCACAGGTCAAAGTTCGCCGCAAGAAGCGAAAAGCAACCGGATCAGAAGCGGACGCGCAACGGAGCGGAGAGAAACTGAACGAGGCTGTCGCTGTGTACAGACTGGAACGCTTGATTAAAAGCTATGCTAATCCATCAAGGGAAACGCACGCACGCACGCGCACACGAATTTTCGTCACGAATCCCCCTTAACGGTGCATTAGGTACGGTGAAACAGGCGGAGTCGAATAAGATCTGAATCTGCCCACCTACATTTCAACCCATATACACAAAGCTCCGCCCACTAAACTTATAGCTGTACGGCTAGAGGTACTTTCAACGATGACATCACTTTCTAGCGCGCTCGGATATCTTCGAAATGCCGAGTTACAACTCTATTAACATAAACATGCAGAAGTCTGTGGCGCTGCGGAGGTGTTCTGGAGGTCCAGCTTGCTTTGATTGCGGTCTTCAGCTCGTCTGTATTGTTGGGTCTGGTGTCTCTCGTAGATTCTCTACGTGGTTCGGGTCAGGCGAGTCGGCTGGGCGATCAAGCACAGTAACACCATGCTCAGTAAACCAGGTACTAATAGTTTTGTCACTGTAGGAGGTGCCGAGTCCTGCTGGAAAAGGAAATCAGCATCTCCATAAAGCTCGTCAGCAGATGGAAGCATGAAGTGATCTAAAATCTCCCGGTAGACGCTTCATCGACTCTCGACTTGACAAGACGCAGTGGACCGACACCAGCAGATGACATGGCAACCCAAATCATCACTGACTGTGGAGACGTCACACTGGACTTAAAGCAGCGTGGATTCTGTTCCTCTCCACTGTTCCTCCAGACTCTGGAACAGTTTTCTGAGATGCACACGTTTCCTAACACAACTCAATCTTTTCCATTTGCTACAGGATCGAATCGAATCCGGTCTTTTATTTCCCCGATGTCTGATGCACCGGGTGTTAGACTGATACTGATCTACTCAGACGTCTTCAGACTTTTCCAGAAACGCACGAGTCATGATGTAGAAGGAAAACCATACAACCGCCAACCATATCTCTCTCTCTCACACACACACACACACACACACACACAGTCTGACGGTGAAACCAGTGAAATAAGACGTTTGAAAGTCAGATGTTTACATTCATTACTGTAACGAGTAACACGAAGCTGATTTCCACTCACCGGTGCTGCGCTACGTTCCTCTGAGCCTGCAAACACTGCGACCGGTTCATACAGGACTTCATACATAACTACACTCAACTCTGTGTGTGTGTGTGTGTGTGTGTGTGTGTGTCCTGCCTCCAGCAAACACACTGCAGTAACACACAGCCACACCCGCTCTGATCAGATTATAGACTTTCCCTGTGCCTCAAGCCTCTCATAACCTCTTCTTTTTTACTGTGTGTGTGTGTGTGTGTGTCCCTCCCCATCCAGTCCTTCTGTCCCTCACACACCCTCTCTCTCGTCACACACACACACACACTAGCGTGGCGTGCTTGTTGCCGTGGCAGTAGAGTCTCCAGCGATACGCACGCCACTGATGTAAATACAAACACCGAACACCGGCACAAACAAGAAACATCAAACGTGTCACTCTCTCGCGCTCTCTCACTCACTCTCGCACTCACTTTCGCACGCTCACTCTCTCTCTGTCCCTCTCTCTCTCTCGCACGCTCGCTCTCTCTCGCTCGCACGCACGCTCGCTCTCTCTCTGTCTCTCTCTCGCACACTCGCTCTCTCTCTCTCGCACACTCTCTCTCGCACGCTCTCTCTCTCTCTCTCTCTCTCTGTCTGTCTCTCTCTCTCGCACGCTCTCTCTCGCTCGCATGCACGCTTGCTCTCTCTGTCTCTCTCTCTCTCTCGCACACTCACTCTCTCGCACGCTCTCTCTCTCTCTCTCTCACGCTCGCTCTCTCTCTCTCTCTCACGCTCGCTCTCTCTCTCTCTCTCTCACGCTCGCTCTCTCTCTCGCACGCACGCACGCTCGCTCTCTCGCTCGCTCTCTCACGTACACGATGACAATAATCAGCGCTGCCACCCTGAAGTTTATATTTCCAGTGTTTTATTCCAATTACGCCTCTGCAACTTTTCTCTGTCCATATAGTTAAGAGTTGACATTAACACTTTCACTGCTCACTTCCTCTCTCTCTCCCCATCTCCAGCTCCCTCACTCTCCCTTGCCCCCTCTCTCCCTTGCCCCCTCTCTCCCTCTCCATCTCTCAGCTCATTACTCCAGGGTATTATCAGCACACCTTTAGGTGCAGCCTTCACACTGTATTTCAACACTAATTTTACGACCCGTTAAACACAGTCGATAGACTCGGTGGAATTTGGTTCTGACTTTCGAGCGCGTTCGTCATGAACACATCAGTACCGTGTCATCACGGATATCAGCGTCGGTATGAACGCTCGACCGCTCGGACATTTCCCCCGTTAATCATCTTGAACTTTTCCTCCTGTCGTCGATTCACTGAACCGAACTTGGAACTTTTAACCATCATCATATTATCTTTCTATAAAAAAATAAACAATAAAAAAACAGACGCAAATATGAACCCGGGTGGGGATTTTCTACGCTACGCTGAAGTTCCTCCGAACGAGCTGTTGCTATAGAAACAGAAGCGTGATTTGCAGCTGCACTACGGTCACAACGACTGTTCCAGAAAATTCAACTGACACTTTCTGACCAATCAGAAGCGAGAATTCAGTGTTGTGGTCCAAGTCCTATTAAAATAAATAAATAAATAAATACGCTATAGAAGCTATTTCAGATTTCAAGTTTTCTCTTCTTCACTTCCTTCCGCTCTCTCTGTGGCGGGTCAGTGTGCGTGCGGCTTTATCGGGATACATTTCAGCTTTAATCAACAAACACTGCACTTTTCCTAAAGGGTGCCAAAACTTTATCATACCCACAGATGCCTTTGTGGCTTTTTAAAAAATTTATATATATATATATATATATATATATACATATAAAACTCATTACATGCAACCGGTCAAAAGTTTAAACACACTCTTTATTTTTATTTTCCCACATTTTAGAATAATAATAATAATAATAATAATAATTCTGGAGTAACACAAATGGAACTATGGGAATTATGTTGTGATAAAAAAAATCCAAAATAAATCTAAATAATTTAATATTTTATCATCTTCAAAGTCGACGCCCTTTTCTTCTAGAATATTCCAGAAATGTATTCTTGGCGTTTTCTCGAGCGATTTCTTGAGGAATTTCCCCGAGATGATTTTTAAACAGGATTAAAGGAGTTCACACCGACGCCGGACTCTTATCGCCTGCTTTTCGGAGATATTTCTCTCCGAGTCGTCCGTTTAAATAAAGATTTATTTTGTAAACGAATCCCCAAATGGCCGACTGCGATCCACACAGTAACATGAAGTTGAGTACGAGGAGATGAGCACTGAGGTGTTGTTCACGCTGTAGATCTCCACTCACCCTGACTTGTGTCTGCCCTTCACCATGCCCCCTGGGTCTCTCATGCCCAGGCCGTGGTCGTAACTGGGGTCCACGAACTTGAAGACGTGCGCGGCGCCGAACTGCAGCGTCATCCCACTGCGCAGCACCGTGGTGTCAGAGATCCTCTGTCCGTCCACGAAGGTCTCGGCGTCCAGAGTGACGGGCGTAACCGTGACCAGACCATCAGCGTGCATCAGATTACAGTGGTGCGGCAGGATACCCAGCCCGAACAGCTGTCCCGGCGGAACCAACACAAACACGTCATCGTTATACAGTCAGCACACAATGACCAGACAGTGCGGTCTCCCACTAACGAGTGAAAACACCGTCTCCTGAATCGTACCCTCAGCAACATTTTTATTCTGCTCACCTGGATGTTTCCGTCTTCGCTCCGGTCCGAGCCGACCTCGGTCATGCTGTGCTGTAACCGGTACAGTTTGGGCTTATCCCTGGAGTCTGAACCATCTACACACGCGCAGTGAGAAACACACAGTCTACACGTGGATCCACATACAGAAAATTAAATACACCTCTATTTCCAACACCACAACGCACGCTGAAAACACTTCACAGACTCATGCAACACAAAACGGTGTCTTCGAAAAGCCCCGAGAACGCGCCTCTATACACCTCAGACCCGTTTACATCGTTACACGTCACTCTAAGCCGAATAAAAAATAAATAAATAAATTCCAGGTGGCTTACGTAACCGTGTCCCAAATGAGCGTATTTTAAAATAGAACAATTTATATCTTACGCTTTATATCTTGCTGCGCAGGAACTAAATGACTTGCTAACGTAAGGACCTTTATACTACGCCGCTTTACAGCACAATGCTTTTTAAACCCTGCGTTTCAATTGGCCCGTGTAGAGAGCGACAGATGAGGGAGGAAATGTTAGTGAGACAGGTGCAGAGGGGGGCCGGAGCAGCAGGTGAGGCGAGGCGTGTTACCTTCGTGTTGTCGATAAGCGTAGTAGGCATAGTGATTCCCACGCCCTGGGAGAGGACACATGCACAGGAGCCGGAAGCACAGAGGAGGAAAGTGACCAAACAAACACAGAGAGAGAGAGAGAGAGACAGAGAGAGAGTCAGAGAGAGAGAGAGAGTCAGAGAGAGAGTCAGACAGAGAGAGAGACAGAGAGAGAGACAGAGAGAGAGACAGAGAGAGAGAGTGAGACAGAGAGAGAGTGAGAGAGCAGAAGATTATTAGCTTGATTATTAGCACACAAAGCTAACCCTCCATCACCCGTTTCATTGTTATGAGTGAATATTGTTACACAGATATACTGTACTGCTACACACAGTGTTAGTGAAATCCAGAAAGTGCAGCAGGAAAAGGGTCAGTGTGCAAGCAGCAGATGTGAAAAACGTGTGTGAAGGTGTGTAAGAGTGTGTGTGGGTGCCTGTGTGGCGCACCTGGACTCAGCTCGACCAGGTAGGGCAGTTTCTCAGGAGGTAGCGTCCCATGCAGCGGCCCCATCCTGTCACCCGGTTTGACCCCTTTCTTAGGCATGAAGTCGGGAGGACGTTTCTTCAGCTGGAACACTAACGCCTCTGTAACAACATGACAATTCACTTCCTCCTCATCTTCTGCAAAACATCACATGCTCACGGTTTTCCTAGAACAGCGTGAATCTGTGTAAATACATACACCGGGATATGTTAATAGTGCATCAGACCTTTATCACTGGTCCAGTCTCTGAAGATCTGTAAAGGGCACTCCGAGTCCTCCAGTATGGTCTCTTTAACGGGTTTATCATCACAGTGGAGCACCTGAGGAACACAACACGTCAAACTAATCACGCCGTATTCACGGGCACGCCGTATTCAAGGCTGGACTACATTCGCCTTCGGGTTCAGATATTAAAGCCCATATTACGATGACGCATCGGCTCCTAGCTTCAACTAGTAGCAAAATTCTCATGCTTTTTATTATTTATTTAAAAAAAAACCTCTCTCCTTGTTTACGCCCTAATTTGTTCTTGGCCAATTCCCACGCACCCGTCAGTTTATCCTATCACGCGACAGCTACCAAGCGCAGAGGGCGAAGGCGAACAACGTGCGTCCTCCAAGACACGTGAAGCCAGCCACTCACATCTCCTCTTTCGCATTCATGAGCTCGGAAAGCCCGGATTGGCTAGTATCACACTGACAGGCGAGACAGAGTCCTCACCCTCTGACTACTTTCGCACTTTTGGACTCGCGGTCACGGACGGCTGCGGCATCATCGGGATTCAAACTCATGATCCCCTGACGACTTTTCTTCTTCGGTCGCTACACCAAGCGCACATCTGTGCTGCAAATAAACTGCACGTCGACTTCACCTGGAGGTGCTTAAACCTTGCTTATCGAAAACCGCCGAGATTAATGAAGTAATGATGGGCGGCTGTGGCTCAGTCGGTAGAGCGGGTTGTCCACTAATCCACTAATCGTAG
>JAFFST010046047.1:58666-74505 GCA_022414735.1 Noturus placidus | reverse complement strand
CACCTTGCATGCAGCTCTGCTACCATTGGTGTGTGAGTGTGTCTCATTTGTAAGTCGCTTTGGATAAAAGCGTCTGCTAAATGAATCAATGTAAATGTAAGTATATAATTAAAAGGGAACCAGAAGAGCATGAGCGGGTGTGGAGTTTGACGCATGGAGCCTGAGGACCTCTTAAAGTGACTGTATGAATGCTGAAGAATTGTTCAGGTTTATTCAATAAATAAATAAATAAATAAATAAATATATGGACTGTCACTCTGTCCAGGGTGTACCCCGCCCGCCTTGTGCCCGATGCTCCCTGGGATAGACTCCAGGTTCCCCCGTGACCCTGAAAAGGAGTAAGCAGTTGAAGATGGATGGATGGATGGATAAATAAATAAATAAATAAATAAATAAATAAATAAATTCGCCTTTCACTACACCAAGAAGAAGAACAGAAAAGCAAGCGCTTTTATTATTTCTCCCCACGCATGCTGGTCGGTCTGCCACCGCAGAGCCAAACAGCAATTAATCAGCAGCAAAGAGCTCCTCTTAACATTAGACTCTGGCTTTAATCCAGCACACACCCCGTTCAGACGTGCTGAGACAGTCGGGATTTGTCCAGGGAGACGCTGGAAGCATTTCATCAGCTCAATAAGCGAGCCGAAGCCCTGGCCAATTCACTACAGGCACGAGAACCGGGCAGGAGAGCTTTTTACAATGAATTACTAAATCGTATTTTACATGCTCAAGTGTAAAACAGAAGAAACACAAGCTTCCCTTACTGCTCCCCGAGGTCTGACGCCAGCTCTCGGATGAACCGCTTGGATGATTCGGACCGGTGTTTGTGTCACGATGCACGGAAACGTCACGTATTTCCACTTCAAACATTTAACGTATTCAAAACTATTCACTTAGTCACCATGAACTGCTGAGGAATATAGCGATGTTTGCATTTAGCATATTATGCATATTCATAAAGCTGATCATTTAATAAGTGGAAGGTGTCGAGATTTCCCAAGGCCATTTTAAATCATTTCTTGGGACATACATTTACATTGATTCATTTAGCAGACGCTTTTATCCAAAGCGACTTACAAATGAGACACATTCACACACCAATGGTAGCAGAGCTGCATGCAAGGTGCTAGCTTGCCATCGGGGGCAACTTAGGGTTTAGTGTCTTGCCCAAGGACACTTCGGCATGGGATCACCCGGGCCGGGATTCCAACCACCAACCCTACGATTAGTGGATTAGTGGACAACCCGCTCTACCGACTGAGCCACAGCCACCCATTTAAAGTTTAATTCAGACCAGTAGCAATGTGCTTAACGCTACCTTAAAGGAAAGGGAAAAAAATGTAAATCCCCCTGCATATTAATCTAATAAAAATAATTAATATGTGATCAACAGTTTTTAACTCGTAATGAAATGACTTTTTTTTCGTTTTAAAAGTTCTCTCGTTGGCATGTTTGTTGACTTGGCTTCTGACATTACCCACAATGCCACATGACTACATTATTATTTATTCGTCAATACTTAAAAACAGAGCGATGCGGCAGTGCTTTAGCCCTTTAACCTGTCCGGCTCTCTGTTAATACCGCCGTCAACGCCATAGCGCCATCTACCTGTATCGAGTCTTGGCATAGTAAAGGTGCACTGCATTCTGGGACACAGTTCAGCATTCGCACCAACTTAACACCACTGTAACTGCTCTAGCGATGACAATGTCCCCGCTGTGACTTTTCACAGGAATAACACGAATACGGCACTAAGCAAGAAAGTAGGGTTTTGTATATATAGTTGGGTGTACTGTACCCGAGCGATGCAGTACTCTCTGGGGTTCTCCTTCTCCAGGCCGTACTTCTCCAGAGCCTCGGCCACGGCGAAGTCGGCCGTGTCGGTGGTGGACAGCAGGATGGTCTTATAGGGGATGTTGGGCTTCAGACTGTCTGCGTAGATCCTCAGCGTCCCCCCTGAGACGAGCGGAAACAGAAAAGCATCAGCTTGTTTTTTGTGAAGTGCTCACCCTCACGTGGAAGAACCTTCACTGTCCTTCGTTTTCACCCAAGTCACTATAAACTACACAATCAGCCACAATGCAAAGCGTTTGAAACTACGTGGCCACTTGTTCCATTGCTAAATAACGAACGGCGTCATTTTAACCATAAATAGAGCTCCAAAGTCGGTTAAAATGCCCGACTTCCATGTCTTCTTTCTCGTTTGGTGTTGATTGTAGAGGCATGAAGCTGGTGACTATTGAAAGCTACTGAAAGGCTCTTTTTAACAGTTACCCGGTGGTGTGTGTTGGGTTTTGCAAGCCAGATGTACTGGGATACCTGCAAAGGTTTGCAGAGCTTTTAATCTATAGTCAGTCTGGTTCAGTACACAACCACATTCATGGGGAAGCTGGAACAGTGGAGAGGAACAGAATCCGAGTTGTTTGAAGTCCAGTGTGACGTCTCCACAGTCAGTGATGATTTGGGTTGCCATGTCATCTGCTGGTGTCGGTCCACTGCGTCTTGTCAAGTCGAGAGTCGATGAAGCGTCTACCGGGAGATTTTAGATCACTTCATGCTTCCATCTGCTGACGAGCTTTATGGAGATGCTGATTTCCTTTTCCAGCAGGACTCGGCACCTCACACAGTGCCAAAACTATTAGTACCTGGTTTACTGAGCATGGTGTTACTGTGCTTGATCGGCCAGCCGACTCGCCTGAGAATCTATGAGAGACACCAGACCCGACAATACAGACGAGCTGAAGGCCGTTATCAAAGCAACCTGGACCTCCAGAACACCTCCGCAGCGCCACAGACTGATCGCCTCCATGCCACGCCGCACTGATGTAATTCATTCAAAAGGGTTAAAGCCCCGACCGACTATCGAGTACATAAATTATATACATCTCTCTCTAAACTGCTGTTCTGGTATTAAAAGGTTCAAGTTGCACATCCAGTAAACAGAGATTAGGTTGAGAAATGCTGGAATGTTCCTACAAAAAAAAAAAATCACATTAAAAACAAATAAACAAATAAATAAATAAATAAACAACATGGGTCAGGGTAATCAACTCGATTACATAACATACATAAGATTACATCTGCTCAAAAATACGTTCTGCATCAAACTAATTCCTGGAAGCTCATTTGCGGTGCCTTTCAGCCTTGGGCAGCTATTTCCAACCCACACAGAACAAAATGTCCGCCAAGGAGATGCCAGTGTCTGACTGTACCCGAGGGCACTGACCAAAACGCAAGCCGAACCCGTCATTACAGAATCACGAGCTGTGGCGTCATTAGAGCTTGTTTTCTTTTTAAACATATTCAGAAGTCTGAAATTCGCAGGCATGACCTAGATAAGCTGCCCCAGTATGACTGACAGCATGCAGCTCTGACTTAGTGTGTGTGTGTGCGCGTGTGTGTGTGTGTGTGTGCTCGTGAGTTTTAACCTGAATCAGGCCGTCCGTCTCCACTGCGGAACTCCTGCATCCTCTTCTCCAGCTTCTGCTGTCTCCGCCTCTTCATCACCACCTCGGGGTTGGAGATGGTGCGGGTGAAGCTGGTCTCGGGCATGTCCTTGTACACCTCGGCTGCCAGTCTGGAGTCCCCTCTAATCATTAAACGACAGAATGAGGTAGAGCTCGAAATGGACATGGATAGAAAACTGCAGAGCTACAGAAAAATTCACCATCTTTCCAGGACAAAACCTCAAGACAAGCTTTTTTGTTTGTTACAGATTCTCACCCATCCTCGTTCAGCGCGTACTCGTCTCCGTCGGGAATCCGGGCGCAGGCCTCTTTATCCCTTTTCTTCTCTTTCTTTTTCTCTTTCTTGGACAGAGTCCTTTTGAAGTTCTGGATCACGCCTTCTTTCTCTTTCTCAGGCCCGTTGCTTTGGATTTTCTGAGAGAGAGAGAGAGAGAGAGAGAGAGAGAGAGAGTGAAAGAGAGAGAGAGAGAGAAAGAGAGTGTGAGAGAGAGTGAGAGACAGAGTGAGCGAGAGAAAGAGAAAGAGAGAGAGAAAGAGAGTGAAAGAGAGAGAGTGAGAGAGAGTGAGAGAGAGAAAGAGAAAGAGAGAAAGAGAGAGAAAGAGAGAGAGAAAGAAAGAGAGAGAAAGAGAGAGAGTGAGAGAGAGAGAGAGAAAGAAAGAGAGTGAGAGAGAGAGAGTGAGGCGAGGGAGAGTGAGAGAGTGTGTGAGAGTGAGAGAGAGTGTGAGAGAGAGAGTGTGAGAGAGTGAGAGGGAGAGAGAGAGAGAGAGTGAGAGGGAGAGAGAGCGTGAGAGAGAGAGAGCGAGAGAGAGAGAGAGAGAGCAAGAGAGAGAGAGAGAGCAAGAGAGAGAGCAAAAGAGAGAGCGAGAGAAAGCGAGAGAGAGCGAGAGAGAGAAAGAGAGAGCGAGAGAGAGAGAAAGAGAGAGTGAGAGAGAGAGAAAGAGAGAGAGAGAAAGAGTGAGAGAGAGAGAGATTTGATGAAACAACGATTTGTGAAATGTTATTATATCCGGGCTGCCTGACAATTTCGACGTCTGTCTGGCTTCGACATGATCAGACTGCAGGTTAAAGGCGTTAACATGGTCCTAAACTCTGCTATTTAAGCTAACTAGGATCGTAAGGAAACGTTATAAATGGTAAAGGGTGCACTTATATAGCGCTTTTATCCAAAGCGCTTTACACTGTGTCTCATTCACCCATTCACACACACACACTCACACTCACACCCCAATGGTAGCAGAGCTGCATGCAAGGCGCTAACTTGCCATCGGGGGCAACTTGGTGTTCAGTGTCTCGCCCAAGGACACTTCGGTATGTGGAGTCACGTGGGCCGGGAATCAAACCTCCAACCCTACGATTAGTGGACGACCCGCTCTACCACCTGCGCCACCCATGAGGAAGGCATTGGCGTGTTCGACACGTCATCGCTGAGAAGTCTGTGTGAGAACATCAAGTGCGTTCGCCACGCCAGATTATACGATGAAGATCCCCTAACGATAGACCTGCGATTAAAGAGAACGACTGTTCTGTTCCCGCCATCAATCAGCGTGATTCTTCACACGTGAGCCTGAGGTAATAAAAAGCTAATAAAGACGTTTTCTGTTTATTAGCATGTTTCATCACTACGATGAGATCTGCAGGCGTCCTCTGCGTTCGCATCGTCCTACCACGTCCTCCTATTGGTGGATTTTAGATGAGCGTCGGAGCGGCTCTCGGACAGGTGGATCAGAATCCGAAATCTATCGCATTGCCTGAACTTCCAAACGATTCCAAACATCTATCATTATTTCCGTTCATCAGAACCACGGAACAGCCCGGAACCTTCTAAAGGTGTACTCTCAAATATCCATCCATCTTCAACCGCTTACTCCTTTATCAGGGTCACGGGGGAACCTGGAGTCTATCCCAGGGAGCATCGGGCACAAGGCGGGGTACACCCTGGACAGAGTGCCAGTCCATCGCAGGGAACAATCACATACACACTCACATTCATACACTACGGACACTTTAGACAAGCCCATCAGACTACCATGCATGTGTTTGGACTGGGGGAGGAAACCTGAGTACCTGGAGGAAACCCCTGATACACGGTTAGAACATACAAACTCCACACACACATGGACCTGGCGGGACTCGAACCCCGGACCCTGGAGGTGTGAGGCAGACCTGCTAACTACTAAGCCACCGCGCGCCCCTACTCACAAACATTACATGCTTTAACTGCGATAAACAGATAAACAATCGTCCCTCTCATCAGCTTCTCTTTCTTCACGTTGCAGACAAAGACATCCGTTTATGTGAAGCGTCCAGCGTCTACGTTCTAGTTTAAGCCGTTACTATAGAAACGCTAGCGTATTGGTATGGACCATGTGATTCGTAGCTGCTGTTACAGAAAAACACTCGGTCCGTCACTCACCTTCGGGATGATGTCGTTCTCGTTCTTGAGGACGAAGCGTCCCTCTCTGTCGTCTTTGTTCCAGTTGAGCTGCACCACCAGGGGCTTCTCGTCCAGGTCCAGCTTCCGTTCTTCTGCCAGAGAGGACGAGTTCACGGGTCATATCTTTTTCTCCCCGGTCATACTTGGTCTGCGCTAGTCGGTTCAGAATAGCGAGTCGGGACCAAAGACTTAAACGTCCCTCAACATCACCACTAGCTAGCACAACGTGAAGGACGTCAATACAGGAAGTAGCTCAATCGCTGAAGTCGGGAATCCGGTTTTCGTAAACGTTTCCTGGTGCAAGCTGTTAGCGTCGACTAGTGTGCGCTTTATTTATTCACGTATTTAATCACGATTTTATTTCAAACTCGAAAGACAGCGATCCGATTTCAAACACCAGATCAAGGAAGACAAAAGTAATGGCACCCTGTAAACGGAGGAAGCGTTCGTGGGAAGTCTGAACACAGAACGATGTCGTTTTCACGCTACAACTCGAAAGTTAGGCGAGTGAGCAGGACGTATACGACGCGTTCTCAAGAGAGCGAACTAGCCTCGGGGTCGAGGAGACGTTCACGAATTTCCGAGTAAGAATTCTTTCATAAAAATTCACATGCAAATACACTTGGTTTTCCCACACACGTACGCGAGCGCGCTCGGCTGTGACGCGAGTAGCGCTGTTCACATGCGTGCTTGAGCAGCTTATGCAAACCTGGAGGCACCCGCTAGAGGGCGCATCAGAGCCGAAACATGTGTCCGTCAATCTGGTTTCCAAGTCGAACTGTAACGTTTAGCGTTTTACGCGCGATGACATTAAACAGACTGACGACCTCGGTTCCTTATTTAAAACTTTCTGCCGTCGTCTTGACCGTTGTCATGATCCGTGTCTCAAATAAAAAAAAAACCCTCCTGTACCTTCAAACATATTTACCAAGCTAGTAAATCCAGATCTGTGGTACTGAGAGGCTTGTTAAACTCAACCACTGACCGCACTAGGAAACCCGTTAGTGTTAGAAATCAATAACGGTCTAGACTAGTACGTGATTTGAGACTTTGCTTAACGAGTAGTCAGTCTAGACCAGGGGTCTTCAACGTTTTCCAGGCCAAGGACCCCCAAACTGATGGCGAGATGACGCGGGGACCCCCTAATTATATATATTGTATGAAATTGTGTTATATTAAACTGGTACCAAAACTTTCACGACCCCCATGCAGTACCTCCGCGGACCCCCTAGGGGTTGCGGACCTCCTGTTGAAGACCTCTGGTCTAGACGGTGTCTCATGGAGGTACGCTGTTTCCTGTATTTGCGTCGGGATTGCATCACGCGGACGAATCCGTGTTAATTTCTGCACATGCCAAACAGGTGTGGGATACGCGCGGCGGCCATCTTGCGTTTCTTTCATTTATTTGGGATTTTTTATCACGACAGAGTTCCATTTGTGTTACTGCAGAGTTTCGATGACATTATTATTATTCTAAAATGTGGGAAATAAAAATAAAGACTGAGTGTGTTTAAACGTTTGACCGGTAGTGTAGATCACCCATCCCTAGTGGGCGTGGCTAAATGTAAAACCACTGTGCCAGGTAATGCGAGTGGTATAATACACGTGATCGACATAATGACAAGAATACGATGAAATCCCGGAACCGTCTGTACAGCTGGTGGGAATTTTCCATTTTCCTTTACACGCGGCTACAGTAAAGAATTTTAGCACTCTTTCTGTGGCGCTACTCACCCCCGCTGACGTGGACCTCGTACAGGGAGTATTTGGGCGACGAGAGCATCCTCATGTCGGGCCGGAATTTCTCGGCGAGCGTCTCGATCACGTCCTGCGTGGTGGCTGTACTGGACACACGGATGCACTTGGTGGCGAAGTTCCCGGCCACTCTGTCCTGGAAATAGAACCGCATCACGCCGTGGAACTCCAACTCCTGCAGAGAGGAACATGAGCACAAATCAGTCCGGCTGTCTCCACATCAGCTTCTTCACTCTGGGACTGTTCTTACCTTCTATGATTATTTTGATTTGGCATTTATTTATTTACACGTAACCTGTAGTCTGTCTAGAACTCAACCTCGTGTGTGTGTGTGTGTGTGTGTGTGTGTATACACTGTGCGTATTCTCATATACAGTCTCGTACCCTGATGCGATAAGCATGCATTTGAATAGCGAAAAAAAAAGGGAAGTGAAGCAAATGCGGCGTTGCGAGATATCTGAAGCTCAGCCTGAGGTCAGGAACATACAGGTAACATACACAATGTTGTTGAGATCATTTCTACCAATTTCTGATGGACCAGGGATCGGTTTTCAAAGCAAACCCCCTAACATACGACCGAGCGAGAGTCTGTATCTGTATCCTCCCATCCATCGGTGTGTTAATAGTGCTGCATGCCGACCCTAATCACATGGTCTGCATTTATATAGCGTGTTTTTAAGCTTAGCAGTTGTAATAATAATAATAATAATAATAATAATAATAATAATTTGTATAGCGCTTTTTACAATCGTACATTGTCTCAAAGCAGCTTTACAGAAATATCATTTTACATTTACAAGCGACTTACAAATGAGACACACTCACACACCAATGGTAGCAGAGCTGCATGCAAGGTGCTAGCTTGCCATCGGGGGCAACTTAGGGTTCAGTGTCTTGCCCAAGGACACTTCGGCATGGGATCACCCGGGCCGGGATTCCAACCACCAACCCTACGATTAGTGGATTAGTGGACACCCTGCTCTACCGACTGAGCCACAGCCGCCCAGTTGTATCATTCACACACACACCAATGATAGCAGAGCAAGGTGCTAACTTGCCATCGGGAGCAACTTGGTGTTCAGTGTCTCGCCCAAGGACACTTCGGTATGTGGAGTCACGTGGGCCGGGAATCGAACCACCAACCCTACGATTAGTGGACGACCCGCTCTACCACCTGATCCACATGACCTGATATCATGAACATATCCCTCAGCGGCCTGAGGAGATCTGCTTTTGTCTCCCTACACAGCAGCATGAGAGCACCTTTTGTCTTAATACAATACCAAAGAAGAGTCTTTTTCCTTTCTCAGAGCAGCAGTGTGTAATTTTAGAAATAAAAATTACAGTGGAGACGATCACGATCACAACCATGACGCTTCGTCAACGCAGTCTTTCAAGCAGCATCCCGATACACGGCTGCTCAGATATCCTAACGCCTTTGTCTGATACAAACCGGCAGCCTCGAGGCGACGGCCAGCCGTCTGGACCGAATGGGTGGAGTCAGCTCCGCGTTACACCTGCTTCCATTGAAATACAACTGGGTTTTATTGAACCTGAAATACCTTGAGGAAAGATTTTAATGTGAGTATGTGCGAGATCCCAGACACTGAAACCTTTTCAGAAGGAATACACACCGAAGAGTGAAATCTATTCCAAAACTTTTACCTTTGACTTTCTCTCCGAGAGCTTCTCTCCAATTATTCATCTCTCTCTCACACACACACACACACACACACACACACACACACACACCTGACTGTGGTCTAAAGTAAATCAGTGACAGGTAGGATGCTACCTTTCATCTCTCAACCGTATAAATGTCCAAAACACAGGAGTGAAAGCTCGGCCTTGATCCCTGCCCCCACCCACACACACACACACACTCATCCATGCATAGTAGTACTTCTATTACTATGGTGGCTGTGGCTCAGTCGGTAGAGCGGGTTGTCCACTAATCCACTAATCGTAGGGTTGGCGGTTCGAATCCCGGCCCGGGTGATCCCATGCCGAAGTGTCCTTGGGCAAGACACTGAACCCTAAGTTGCCCCCGATGGCAAGCTAGCACCTTGCATGCAGCTCTGCTACCATTGGTGTGTGAGTGTGTCTCATTTGTAAGTCGCTTGTAAATGTAAAAATGATATTTCTGTAAAGCTGCTTTGAGACAATGTACCATTGTAAAAAGCGCTATACAAATCGATTAATTAATATTACACAGTACAAACAATACCTCGACATCACTATGCTTTTCTGGGTGTCAGGTGCCAATATTTTTACATAACACTGACCATCTCCGTGGTTTTGTTTAACAGTATTCTCAAAACCTAATCTGTAAATCTCATTTTTTAAAAAAAATATATTTCTAAACTTCATTTAAAAATAAAAACAAGGGAATTTTTTTACATTAAAAAAGTTACTAACTCTGATTTTAAAAAAGAATTATTATTATTTGTTAATTTTACAGATTACCACTGCTTCCATTAGGTGTGAAATCTTTTAACAAAGACAAATGAACACACAAATATTGTGATATGATTTACACGATGACATAACGCACATTTGTATATTATAATGATGAAGGTACGATTTAACAATAAGACTGTAGTGCAGCCCCAGACCAGCAGGGGGCGACGACACTTCACTGTACGCTGAACACGAAAGCGTCGAGATTTGAGAGTGAGCTCGTTTATCATCCAGGACATAATGTTTTAGTGCTGATGAAGTTGTAAAGAAGTCCGGTCCGTTACATCACAAGCTCGTCAAAGGCCGACTTTTCCCTTTACGGGAAAATCAGACAGCTAATCTAATCTCCACACACGGCCTGTATAATCAGACACTCCCCTGACACGCACCGATAACTCGTACGCTTCCAGGACAAAAAGAAAAGAAGAAGAAAAGCAGCCAGCATGTGGGACAAAAGGACAAGAGCAGGACGTCGTACGGAGAGACAACACACACGGGGTCAGTGCTCATCTGACCCCTAGCATGACTAGCGTGCTAACAAAGAATCTGACTGACAGCGGTGGAGTTTGTAATCTGTAAGAGAGCTGGAAGCTGGTGAAACGTACCCGTTGTAAATCATTACAAACTAAAACCCAGACTAAAATCCCTCTGCTTTAAGATTGATAAAACTTTTTTTATTTTATTGTTTATGTTCCAGAAATCGGGAACGCTCCCAAAATCCCCCACTTGTAATTCCGAACCCGGACGAGACCGACACGCATCTTTATTCTCATCCTTGAACAAAAACAAGTCTCCCCTTTTTCTCCTCCTCTCTCTGGTTATGTGCTTCAAAGTAAACGAGTACGACGATCCCTTTGTGACGGCTTGTCAATCTATCGAATAAGCCACGCCCACTAGTTCACAGTGAAGAGAAGTGAAGAAAAGTGGGCGGGAACAATGCTACTGTCTGGACTCGGTCATGAAAAAATAAAACAGTTTTATCATCGAGATCATGTTTCTGACTAATAATAATAATAATAATAATAATAATAATAATATCGAGGGCGCACGGTGGCTTAGTGGTTAGCACGTCCGCCTCACACCTCCAGGGTCCGGGGTTCGAGTTCCGCCAGGGCCATGTGTGTGCGGAGTTTGCATGTTCTCCCCGTGTGTCGGCGGTTTCCTCCGGGTACTCCGGTTTCCTCCCCCAGTCCAAAGACATGCATGGTAGGCTGATGGGCGTGTCTAAAGTGTCCGTAGTGTATGAATGGGTGTGTGGGTGTGTATGTGATTGTGCCCTGTGATGGACTGGCACCCTGTCCAGGGTGTACCCCGCCTTGTGCCCGATGCCTCCTGGGATAGGCTCCAGGTTCCCCGTGACCCTGAAAAGGAGTAAGCGGTTGAAGATGGATGGATGGATATATAATATCGCAGATTTTAGTATTTAGAGTTTATTATATTAGAATATTTCTGGTGTTTAACGAACCGAAGCCTATTGACGATGTATTTTGGTTTGAGAAGACACGCGAGTGAAGAAAATACGCACGCGAAACCGAATTTAAAGGAAATGGAACAGTTTATGGCGTGGGATAAATGACGTGTTTAGATGCAAACCGTGTAATGTGCGTAATGACACTCGTGTGACGTGTGCGTTCCTTACGGCGTTCTATCCCGTCCCTTCGGGATTTGGCGATTTCACGACCGCAGCAATACGCGGCGGAGCGTACGATTCTTGCTCCTCCTCGATTCACGTGCGTCGGACAGGAGTACCGCTAGAAGGTCTCATTCAACAAACATAGCGTGCGATTGCGATTTCGCCAAAGTGAATTTTGAAAAAAGTCGCAGAAGAAGGTTTTTTGCCGCGACAAATCGCACAATTTCTCTCAATAAATCATTTTTTTTAAAACTGCTCCGCATGCTGAGTAACGTGAACGCAGTGGGTTCAACCCGTGAGACTACTTCCTGTTTGCACAGTCATGGTGCCGGGCAGCAGCGTAATTACACTTTGAGAAGGTGTACAGATACTTGAGTGCGATTGTAAGCCCCGCCCCTAAACCGGTGCAGAACAGGTCCTGAGTGTGAAAACGTCTTGACCAGAAAAGAGAAAAACCCCAGACTAGTGCAGCTGTTACTGGAGTCTGTGTTTATCTGTACACATCGGTTCAATCTCGAACAACGCACTCGTATCCGTCGCGTGGAAACATTAGAGACGATGCAGATGTTTCTCTCAGACACACCCATCTGTTCCTGCGGCTAAACCTGCGACATGCACGACACACACACACACACACATGGCGTGTCATCATCGATCTGTTCGCTCCGACACGGCAATCGTCTCTCACATGACCAGCGTGTCACCATGGCGCATGCACACACACACGCATGCACACATGCACGCGCACACACAGCGACTGGAGAATGTGCTAACATTCCATCAGACACACAGCTCAGCATTACGTCACTCCTAACAGCACACTCATGCAGCAGCTTTTCACACAGACCAACACACACACACACACACACACACACAGAGGGGATCTGGCTGTGACACTGTTCTGCATTCAGCGACCATTTTAACACCACTCTTTCATAAGCAGAGAAAGAGCAGCACTCCAGTGGAAAAACTGTGTGTGTGTGTGTGTGTGTGTGAGAGAGAGAGAGAGAAAAAGAGAGACAGAGCGCGAGAGAGACAGAGCGCGAGAGAGACAGACAGACAGACACACACACAGAGACACACACACACACACAGAGACACACACACAGAGAGAGCTGGACGACTACATTGCGTCGTCATCAGGCATTTCCGAGGTGTCCTTAATCAGATATGAGCGGAGACTGGAGACAAGAGTTGAGACTAATTACAGCCAAGTTTATATAAAAAGGAAGCGGTGAAACAGGCTCTGTAAACAGCTCTCGAACCACATAAACAGCACGAGAGACAGAGAGAGTGAGAGAGAGAGATACAGAGAGAAATGGAGAGAGAGGCAGAGAGAAACGGAGAGAGAGAGACAGAGAGAGAGAGACAGAGAGACAGAGAGAGAGAGACAGAGAGAGAGAGACAGAGAGAGAGAGAGAAATGGAGAGAGAGACAGAGAGAAATGGAGAAAGAGAGAGAGAGAGACAAAGAGAGAGAGACGGAGACAGAGAGAGACAGAGAGAAAGAGAGACAGAGTGAGAGAATGGAAGAATGGAGAGAGAGAGAAATGGAGAGAGACAGAGAGAGAAATGGAGAGAGACAGAGAGAGAAATGGAGAGAGACAGAGAGAGAGACAGAGAGAGAGACAGAGAGAGAGACAGAGAGAGAAGACAGAGAGAGACAGAGAGAGAGAGACAGAGAGAGAATGGAGAGAGAGACAGAGAGAGAGAGAACAGAGAGAGAGAGACAGAGAGAGAGAGAGAGACTGGAAGAATGGAGAGAGACAGAGCAAGACTGAAAGAACGGAGAGTGAGGGATAGAGTGATAGATCTATGATATAAAATCACATGACCCTGGGTTTCCTGGATATAAAATCACATGACCTTGGCCTTCCAGGATATAAATGAACGAACATCACTGCACCTTCATTAATCATCTAATGCTGCCAGCTGAATAAACACAATCATATGACCCATCACGCAGAAACCCGCTCCTCCTACGGCAGACGTGCAAAAACGTGACGACTGACCTCACCTCGTGCATCTAAACCCGTCCGAGCTAACGGCTAACGGCTGGAGAAACCGAGACCAATATACACCTTCGCTAATTCAATCACGCCTGCATCGGCACGCGCTTCACAACGCATCACCATCTCCATGGAGTTCATCCGATCAGGCTTTTATTTCACAACAGGAACCGACTTCATGAGCAAAAAAACCTCACGCCAATTCCGTCTTGAACAAATAAACGACTCGGAATGAAAACAATCATTTAGCCAACCGCTACGGAACTCCGCATATTAATATCGCGTCATCACACAAACAAACAAACAAATAAATAAATAAATAAATGATTATTCTCTTCACGATATAAAGGGAAACTCTGTGTGGAAAACAAAGAGGCGTGTCTGAAGGAACAGGATTTCCTGTCACTTGGTTTTTACTTGAAACGTGCTGCGATATTGTATTGCTTCTGCATCTACACTCGCACATTAAAGTCCTTAAAGACGTCAATACAGCCTGCAGACGCGTCCGAATATTACACTCTCCACTCGAACGCCAGCTCTTCAGCGCTAGAGATGGTTTCGGGCTGATAATCTCCTTCTGAGGTGATTAGTTTTCCTCCCTCGGGGCGGAGTCACTGATTAAACCTGCAAATCTGATCTACGAAATCACCGCCCATCTGTACACAAGTGTGTGTCTGAAACACACCCCTGCATCTCAGCTCATCCAATCAGGCGACGGCTCTGAGGTCACTTCCTGCTTACAGTCCGCGCTCGCTGTGTGTCACGCCCTCAGCACGGTCCGAGATAAATCTGATTAGCAGATCGTTTGTGTGTCCGGATTAACAGCGCCTGCAGTCTGGACCGGGGAGCAGCTGTGTGTAACACGCACGTATGAGACGTGAGGGTTAGTCACGTTATTACTGCACCGATGAGCACGACCAGAGTATACGACTGCCCTGGCCTGCGCGCGTGTGAGTGTGCGCGTGCGTGTGTGTGTGTGTGCGCATGCGCGCGTGTGAAATATCATGTACTCGCCGATTGCCTGATAAAACATCAAATATTACACCGTCTTTCACCGAATGCGAACACTTTAATAAAACCACTGTTTTATTCAAACGGGATAAAGTAATGGCACCCTATATGAGGAAGCTGTATCGCCGTTTAGTCGCCATTTTTTGTTTTTCAGCTCTCTGTGCACGTTGCCTTTTATGGGGTTTCGTAGGCGTGGCTAAATGTATCGCGAATACGCTCAGGCTGATTTATCAACAGCGACATTCGCACGAGTTCGACGCACAAGTTCACTAAAAGATCGATAAATCAGGCACGATACAAACGAAGTAAACCACATCTACAGTCCATATTATATTCTAGCCTCTAGCCAGGATCTTGAATTTTTACGCGTTTCACTTCCTGTTTGTTTACACATCCGTGAGCATACGTTTGCAGATTTGAAGAATCTCGGATGTTTCAGCGCTCAAACCCATCAGCGGGTCCAGATCGACATTCCTCACTGTGTGGCAAAACTATTCCCACTAGCGTCACGGTATTTACTGAGCAACACGTTTTCAGATGAAGGAACTCTGAAAGCCAGGGTGGTTTAGGGGTTAAAAAAAAAAAAAAGCAGGGTGTAGCGGTGTCTCTTTCTAAACCACCGCAACAACCCTCTCCAGCTTCCAGCGTAACCTACACACAAACAAACACCCGGCGCTTTATCTGAACAGAGTTCACGGACAACATTCCCAAGGTCAACCGCAAAAAATGTGCTCCGTCAGTCTGAAACACAGAGAGAGAGAGAGAGAGAGAGAGAGAGAGAGAGAGAGCGAGAGCGAGTGAGTGAGAGAGCGTGAGAGAGAGAGCGAGTGAGTGAGAGAGAGAGCGTGAGAGAGCGAGTGAGAGAGAGAGAGAGAGAGCGAGAGACAGAGAGAGCGAGAGACAGAGAGAGAGACAGAGATACAGAGAGAGAGAGAGCGAGAGAGAGAGAGAGAGCGAGACAGAGAGAGCGAGACAGAGAGAGCGAGACAGAGAGAGCGAGACAGAGAGAGAAAGAGAATGAGAGAGAGAGAGACAGAGAGAGAGCAAGCGAGAGAGAGCAAGCGAGAGAG
>JAFFST010046047.1:41166-56166 GCA_022414735.1 Noturus placidus | reverse complement strand
GATCATCCTTGGTCTGTCTGAAGCGTTCTGGCCCTGAAAACCCATTCCACATACCGTTGGACCAGTAAAGGAATCCAATAGATTCCAGGTGGCGTCCATCGGTCGTCTGGAAAGCAAGCACCAAAAAAAAAAAAAGAATAATAATAATAAAAAGTGTGTCGAAAGGGATACGGGAGCACAAAGGAAACGGCGCTTAACCTTTCGACTATGTAAAGGAAACCTCAATTTCCTCTGTGCTTCGGAAAGACCACAGGAGGGGCCTTTCGTCGTTCGTCCCTCAAGGCCCGCTCTCCTCAGGTTGTCCAAATAAAGCTGCCCTTTCTCAAGAGCCGGGCGTGCCACGACCGCCAAAGCTGCCAGGAGCAACGCTAATAAACTCGACGCTAACATCGATGGCGCTCGCACCACGCTCCGGTCGCATTCCGGGAGGTACACCAAGAAAGACTCGGAAGATCCAAGACAAATGTACATTTTGTGAAACTAATTCTCCATCCTGGTGCAGAGGACCATCGTATTTCCTGGTATAAGCCAGCAATAACACCTATGTGCAAGAGCAACCGTTCCAGAGCGTTTTATCAGGTCGTTCATCATGCTGAAACGCGCGCCGAGTAAACGACAGTGTAACATTACCGGGGATAGTAGAGGACGATGTGGAAACGTGTTTCTGGTTACCGCAGGAACAGTGGGGTGAGCACTGTTGGGTCTCCGTGGCTAGATAGATACTTTATTGATCCCCCAGGGGGAAATTCAAGGTCCCAGTAACTCGAGGCATCACGCATCACACACACACACACACACACACACACACACACACACTACAACACAACATACAATACAGTACGATAGAAAAAGACAGACTGGGAAACAGAGGTAGGGGGTAGGAGGTAGGGGCTCACGGCTGTCAGCGAGCCAAGCCATAGCGAGACGTAAGGGCACACCAAGGGCTGCCATTCCACAACAGTCTCGTATCTGCCCCCTCGAAACATCTCAAACCCAGAGTGGCTGGTCATCTACGGGAATTAAGTGCGTCCTCTGAATCAAATGATCTGGACGAATGCCACAAGGCTCTCGGTGACCGAATTTATTATTTTAAAAAAGGTCATGAAGGCTGCATGAATTATATCAACAGACACCCATGAAGGAGACAGAAAGAATGCGTTTATCAAAATGAAACACGGGCACTTCACTGATAAGGCAGGAAGGCATGTGTAAAGCTCTCTTGTCGTTTATCTTGGGTTACATCAACTTATTTCCAAAGCTAGAGACATGCGTCTAGGCACGCTAATACTAACCTGAATGGATCCAGATAAGAGTGATCGCCATATCTGCACGAATCCTTTACGGACATGATACTGTTTAAAAAGTTTGTGAGATACTATCTATTTACGTATCCAAGAAGTACAGTAAGTAACCCAGATACCAAAGAATCTCAATTTAAAACCATCTGGCTACAAAATAAATGAACATAGGCAACAGGTAGATCGATTAGATTCCCCATGAAGCAAGAAAAAAGACGCAGGCCGTATTAATGAAGCATTTATTTAAGCATTTACTAGTTTTTTATAAACTTACACGTTCGGTGGGAGGGCAGGCCATGTGACTGGAAGGGGTGGGGGATGTTCTTGTTTTTATTTGTGTGTTTAACAGACTCGGAATTATTTGTAAGCTCTTGCCCAGTCCAAGGGCGGCTGTGACTCAGTCGGTAGCGCGGGTTGTCCACTAGTCCACTAATCGTAGGGTTGGTGGTTCGAATCCCGGCCCGGGTGATCCCATGCCGAAGTGTCCTTGGGCAAGACACTGAACCCTAAGTTGCCCCCGATGGCAAGCTAGCACCTGGCATGCAGCTCTGCTCCCATTGGTGTGTGAGTGTGTCTCATTTGTAAGTCGCTTTGGATAAAAGCGTCTGCTAAATGAATCAATGTAAATGTAAATGCGAAAGTTCTCCAGCGCTCAATTCCTGGATCGTATTAAGATTGCTTTCAATTCAGCAGCATCTAACAGCGCGGAGTAAACTTACACCGATGTCTGAGAACACCAAGATCTCCTTTCAAATGCAGCATCCTGTTCCTTGTAGGCTGGCATATCATTCTCCATAGACTTGGCATCCCATTTTCTAATTGGCAGCGTCTCGTGCTTGCTGAAACCAAGCCAGGCTGACTGTCTTAAACCCATCTTGAGTAGAGACCTGAAGGTCTTTCAAGGATCTCATTGTGGTTGTGTTAGTTAGAGAGGCAAGAGAAAAGCCACATCCATTTACTGCAAGAGTTTACTTGTACCTAGGTTATTCATAATTTTACAACATAAAATGTCATACCACCTCGTGACCTCTTGACATCAAAAGCTACCCTATCCTACAGCAGGTGTAATAAAGCAACAATCGTTCATTGTAGCCACGGCTGAGCTTCTGGGCGAGCAGGGAAATAAATGACGATGGGAAATCGATATGCCCTCAAGGCAACAGCTGGGGCAGAATAACAGAGCTTGGCTGTGAGGCCCTGTGGACACCAAACCCACAAGCAAAGCCGCAAGCCATCAACAACCGTTCCACGGTCCTTCATAACACGTCCAGGACAGTGGTCCACAATTTCTTCTTGTCGTCCACAGTTCCGTCCATCGTGAAACAGTTTCTTCTCATTTCCTGGTTCAAAGTACCTCCGACATCCTTTAAATAATACACTTACCGGTCAGTCTGGTGCTGGTTACCTGATAAGCGCTACACAACCATGCCACTGAATAATTCAGTTACCTTCAAGGTTCTAACCCTTGCTGACAAACTCTTTCCTGTCAGTATTTTCACTGTTACATCTACATCTACACTACCACGTGTTACCACGTCCTTTACACTAAGATGAAGAACAATCAATATATCAATCACTTATCAATCAAGGCTTGGATCAGAGTCAGCTTTCTGTCAGATGAGGTAAACGACACAAAGTAATAGACATCAAGGCTTTCGTTCAAGTCAGCAGAACGCCAGCGTCTTCCATCGACGTTTCATTTACGTGGCAGGAAAAGATAGCGTTCGTTCGTTTTACCCTCGTGTGGAAACCCATACATGCACACGCAAACAGACCGCTCTCGGCAGCTCGTTAGCAGCTTCTCTGCTGATCTAATCACGACGCTAATGCTCTCAGCACTTACTCACTTCATTACATATTCAGTAGAAATGGAAACAAACCAACAGAACTCATTTACGTCTATTCACGCTATCAAGAGGCTCAGGAGGAGTTCGAGGCCCGGCCATGCTTTTGCACCGAGTGCACCTGGGAACACTTGGCACCAAGCACTAAGGAACCTCCAAAGAAGCAATTTTCTCTCTTTCCACCTGGGACACCCAACACTACCCCCCCCCCCCCCCCCCCCAAGACTCTTATAAAAAATATAAGTAAATAAATAAATAATTTTGCTAACCACACAATTAACTGTAAAACTAGGCCCAGGAACTGATTGTTGTGGCACGATTAAGGAAGCTGATTGCGAGACCGAGAGAAATGACTTCCTGGGAAGGGTTACTGATCAGACGGTCAGGTTCAAGCCCCAGCACTGCCAGCTGCCACTGTTGGGTCCTTGAGCAAGGCCCTTAACCCTTCTCTGCTCCAGGGGGCACTGGACCATCGCTGACCCTGCGCTCTGACCCCAAACTGATAACATGCTGGGTTTTGAAGAAAAGAATTTCACTGTGCTCTAATGTATACGTGACCAATAAAGACTCATCATCATCATCATCAATTAGCGTGGGTGTGCCATACACAAATAGTTAGGAATAGCAAAATAAAAGGAAACGTGGCGTGATTCCTAGTCAGTGATCACTCGTCAAGTGTACGCACCAAACAACTGATCGCGAGTGACTAATGTCCTGAGCTCGGCTTTAGCGTCAGATTTGTTGCTTCAGAAAAGTGCTCATGCTCAACCCAGGAGACAGAGAGAGAGACAGAGAGAGAGAATGAGAGAGACCGAGAGAGAGACAGAATGAGAGAGACAGAGAGAGAGAATGAGAGCGACAGAGACAGAGAGAGAATGAGAGAGACAGAGAGAGAGACAGACAGAATGAGAGAGAGAGAGACAGAATTAGAGAGAGAGAGAATGAGAGAGACAGAGAGACAGAATGAGAGAGACAGAGAGAGAGAATGAGAGACAGAGAGAGAGAGCGAGAGAGAGAGAGAGCGAGAGAGAGAGAGAGAGAGAGAGAGAGAGCATGAGAGCGAGAACACAGGCCCAGCTGCAGCATTATCAATAGCTCCAGCACTGGGCCTGCAGCGCTGCTAATCCAAGCGGAGTTGTAGAATGGAAACACGCGACCGGGCTCAGCTGTGTTGCCGTCCAGCCCCCTGTGGGCAAGCTTTGATAATAGCATGACGAGCAGGGGCCGACGCCAGCTGTGCTCAGACATTTAATACAACAAAAGGAAAATCAAAACTGAGCCATCGTAGTCCCTGTGCAACTACAGGAAATGAAGGATGAAGGCTCGCCTGCTGGGCATCCGTCTTATACAGTTTACTAGCCATCGCTATTATTGCTGGCAAGAAGCTTGGCAAGGGTTTTCAGCAGGATTGTAGAATATGTTTCAGTGTAAACAGTATTAATCATTTTGACTGTGACGACCTGCCTAGAAGTTCAACGTTAAAACCTTTCCTCGTTTACCAGGTCAAAGGTCATCCTACTGGAAACGCGAGTTTTGCACCAAGACCCAAGGATATCAAGTTGTGGAATGCAGTCGAGAACTTGTTTCTGAAACCGCAAACCTGTCATTTTCTCCCCCCGTACTAACACTTATCTGGATTAAACCTTGACATGTATTGAGATTATTCAGTGGATAATTTCTCGCTGGACAAACGCAGCGGTTAAAAACTAGGAGCTTTCCTCGGATGTATTCGATGCCGGCTCGAATGACGCGCGTGAGACAACAACGAAACGCCTTGCTTTGGAGGGTTCATGCAACGACAAAGGGTACATGAAGATATTCTTCAGATCACTTCAGGCTCTTCCATTACCCTTTGGATCCTTCTGAGAAACGAGGTCTGCATGTGTGTAGGGAGGGGGAATAATCCTCTCCTCGTACCAGGCGGCGAGAAGAGCAGAAGAGGAATGCAGAGAGCGGGGTCTGACGAAACCCAAACGGATAATTGCTTTGCCAGAAAGGACCACATGCTGAGGCAGGGAGACACTGCAGAAAACAAAGTGGGAGGACAGCTGGAGCAGACCGATGTCTTCATATGGCCAAACGAGGCATCAGAGCATAAGAAATGGTCTGGAAGATCTGCCAAAAACAGCCTCTTGTGGAATCTCAGTGAGGCTGTAGGGGTGAACAATGGCTGGAGTTTTAATAATGTGGAAATCATTTCCACACATGACCTCGCCCTCTCTCTCTCTCTCTCTCGCTCTCTTTCTGCCAAGGACATGGGGTGGGACTGTGCCCTTATGGGCGTCTACTCTCCAGTTTCGCTGCATTGTGACTGTGTACCGAGAGCACCGATACCACTCGAAGAGGATTAAACAAAACAACCAGACCATAACACACACGGCCTGCACTGTAGCGGTGCAAATTTCTTTTCCATGCTGCGACACAAAGTCCCGAGCTTGGAAATATAAACGCCTCTTAATATGAAAGTCTGCTCCCCACCCCCATTTACAGAATCATCGTTCATCTCAAGGGTTGAGAGATCAAACGTTTCCTGAACACCAAGGGTCAAAAAAGGCCAAAGCCTTTACATCTGGGCAGAAGATACTCTATATACACAAGGAAAATTAGACTGAATTCCTTCCTTTAGAAGACATTGAGCAGAAAAGAATGCCTGTGTGTGAAGTGATCGGACAGGCTAGACAGGACCAGGGAAGCTTTGAAAGGACAATATGAAAAAGCATCATGATCCCCATGACTAAAGCCAGGCCTGCACTATTTATGATGCTGGCACGACCTTCAACCCCTCTACATTCCTTGTTATAATCAGGGACGGATTACCGTGCAAGAGTTCGGACGAAAGCACAACACAAGTGGCACTTAAGGGAGAAAACTAGGTGCATTTTCACTGCAGGAAACTGGGAACTCTGGGAGCGGTTGCGCCAAAGGAAACAGGGCTCGTATTTCCTTTGCTGCAGTTCCAGGAAACATTTAACTTCCTGCTCCAGAGTCAGGACTTTTCTGTGAAACCATGGACTATTTGGATGCAGCAGGCCATACATAGCATTGCTGAGTAGTCAAACACAAGCTTTACAAAATGACTAATCCTCTGACCCTGCATTTTTATAACTCTTGCGCACGATTGGCAAAGTGGAATGTTTTTGCAATGCCTTTCAAGCAAGAGCCAAGTCGACAACACGGAAAAAGATTTTTTTTTAAACATATAACATGCTATTAACACGCTGGCTACGTTTACATGGACAACAACAATCTAATTATTGAGCTTATTCTGAATAAGACAATATTCTGATTAAGGCGTTCACATGAGTCACTTTTAGAATACTCCCTTCATGTTCTAGAACGTAGATAGATTAACATCACGTCATTACGTCCCAACGCCACGCCGTCCGACGTCCCTCAAGAAAAACAGTTGGTCATCGTTATGGGACCGTATACAGCTTTGGGTGTTTAATTTTTTTATTTTACGAACGCTTCGAGTACAGTTAATTATTTATCATGCTATAGGTGCAAATAGACAACTGCTTGAAGCCTTGTGCTGTGTCCCAAACCACGCTCAACGTCTACATAGTATATCGAATTACATGCGTCCTATACGACTGCTTCAAGCAGTGTGCTGCGTCCCTAACTGCATATACATATATCGAATTACATGTATTATGCCTACTATATAGTAGATAAGTACACAGATTGGGACACAGCCGTGCTCTCTTGTTTGCCGTCAAACGGTTGAGCGCTGCCGTGTGTGCACGTGTCCTGTCACAGAAAACTTCCACACGATGTTAATAGTGTGATTAAGGTGCGTACACGTCTGTAACGCATGTCGATAATACGATTAAAACAAGAATATTCCATTTGTGTTTACTTCGAGTATGACAATCAGATTATCAGAAATCTCCGGGGCAGTGGTAGCTAAGTGGTTAAGATGTTGGACTCCTGATCAGAAGGGCATGAGTTCAAATCTCAGCGCCGCAAGCTACCACTGTTGGGCCCTTGAGCAAGGTCTTTAACGCTCAGCTGTATAAAGGAGATAAATGAAAGTTGCTCTGGATAAGGGCGTCTGCCAAATGCCATAAATGTAATGTAATGTTTACATGGTAGTCTTCTTGATCGGAGTTATCGGATTATTGTTGTCCATGTAAACATACTGAATGACTCTGAAGTGAAGCTGTTAAACTGAAAGTATACTACAGTTTGGTCACATGTCTGGTCCAGAAGGTTAAACCAGACTGATCAAAATCCCGGATCAAGTGCTGGTATTCATATGTGAAATTACAGGCGGATAAAATCACTACCTCTTTCCTGCTATCTTAGATGATTGGGTGGAGTTATATCCTTCAAGAGCTAAGATTTTGGCAGAAGTAAGTGCACTCCCTCCTCTTAATGGAAAGTCCCTGTCCGTGATCCTCTGAAGTCTTGCGTTAGATAAATAAATGTGATGAATAATCTTCACCTCTACTTGTTTGTGTTCACAGGCTGACATGAACACCTTCTTGCGGCGTTGGCAGCCAGAGGTTTGCAGTGATGGTAATTTCACTTGTCAGTGTGAACATCCTCCGAGCCCTCGTGGCTTTAATTAGACTGGTGGCAGAGTCAGACACTGCCTCTAGAGATCAGAGAACCGAAAGAGCGCTCGGGGGCCCGCTAGGCCCCTACCAGTCCACAGGGTTTTCACAAACTAGACTAGACACTTCCGCTGATGAAGTGGTAAATACTGGTGTTACGATTTGAAACTGACAGTATGACGACCCGATCTGAAAAGATCAGTCATCGTGGTATTAATCAACTGTTTAAATACACATACAAGCCAGTGGTGAAAATATTTTGTATGTATATATAAATAAAATAAATACAAATAAATGAAAGGAGACAAAAAACTTATTTCCACTGGAAGGGGGTGTGTTCACGATGTACGCACCAAATATAATTACTCATTATGTGTAACTGCCAGATCATACTCCCTGACTAATGTACTTTGAACTTGAAAAGTTGATAATCTTGATCTAAACACACTCCAGCGCTTCTTCTCAGAAACCACAGATGTCCAGAGCAAGGTCGCATCTGTATTGCTAGTCTCTTCACGCATTAAAAAAAAAAAAAACAATTGGGCTGAAATGAGCAGAATTACAAGACAAACCTAAACTTACAACAACAAAAGCTACATTCATGCATCCATCCAGGACAGGGGACATCCAAGACAAGGTGCAGACCTATCGCAGGACCCGTTCACACACTACAGACCCAACTCTGGAGGTGCGAGGCAAACATGCTAAAAATTAATCCACCATGCGCTCAACAAAAGCTACATATCGAAGTAGAAAACAGTGCAAACGCCACCATATTGTTCTGTAAGGTGTGCTTATGTCACGGAAAAGTGCAATGGAATGGTCATAAACCTCCCAGGTGGGAACTCGGGCAACATCCATCTTGTCCGGGTTCCAAGTTTGCATACCACCATAACACTCAGGTAAAGGATCAAATAAAAAAGTGCAGGACTACTGGAGCAGACATGCACACACTGCGCAGATGAACCAGGATCCCTAACATCTGTCAGGTTCGGCTTTGAAAGGCTTTCGAGAAAGTTGTGGATTTGCCCTGGAGATTCAGGCTCGCTCAGTGTATCCACAAAACAACAGTGTCTCGGTGAAAAGGAGGGAAATGAGAACACGAGCCAGATAAAGTGGTACGGTTCATTAGTTAAGAGGAATTCGTCATCAAGCCCTTGGCCTGCCCCACAGCATTACTCGGGTCTAACGTTTAACTGCCCTACATGGTGTTCAGTGGGTCATTCACAGAGTAAAACACAATGACACCAATGTGCATGTATGTTGCATGACGGATCTCCAAAACAAAATGACTCGCACTTCATTTAACATTTGAAACCAAACTAATATGGTGTAACCTTTTACAGCTACAGAGCTCTATTTTATTCTTTTTTTCCCCCCTCCATCCACATGACCTTACCAAACCTCGATTAGCTAAGCTCTTTATGAAACCGTCTCACACTCCTTCGGGGCTCCAAATCGAACTCGCACACTAACAAGACATGCCTCAACACCGTTCCAAATAAACCCCCATTAACACCTGCATACTGAACTCCAACCCAGCCAGATAACACCGCTGTGCTACTTCTAGCAGGCTCTGGATTGCTTCATCCGTAGATAAAAGCAGTACAGGTTGGGTGTAGTCAATATTTACCCACAGACTGAGTCAACAAGATTGTGATAAAGTCCCTGAAGGTTGGCCTGAAAGAAACAAGCTCCCATGGACGGTGTTTATGTGAAAAGGGATTACAAACACCACCATATGTTCACAGGACCTCCAAATGGCCACGCTGGTCCGACTACAGCACTGAGAACGCAAGATTGAAGATCAGCTCGTGAACGGAAGAAACTTGTTTGCACCACAGCCTCGGAGAGCCAGCTGGAGGTGAAGTTGAACCTCTAGCAAGTGAGAACCTGTCACGTGTGTGACCGAGAAAGTTAGGCAGCTTTCACAACTGCCGGTGTTCTCTCAAACTCCAGCTCACATTTTACATGCAGCCCAATAGGAAGTGCTTTGAATAATAAAGCACTGCGTTCAGTGGGGGTTGGCGGGGGAGGGGGGGGGGGTTTGAACAAGAGGAGAAAAAAAGCTCAACTTTTCAGGAAAGTGCAGAGTGACGTTAAGCAATTTTTAACCCCGTGACCAATCAGGTCACACTTTGGAGGTCAAGTGAGAAAAACAAACAGGACGGAGCAGAGGTAAGAACACTGGACATTTCAGAGATTTGCGACCGTCAAAAATACAAAAGTTTCACTCTAAATGCCAACTTGTCCATAAGGTTGTGATGTGTGACGTTGCAGAACACTTCAATTCAACTCAATTTGATCTGTAGAGCGCGTTTAACGATGGACGTTGTCTCAAAGCAGCTTTACAGAAACATAGAAACACAGCATAGAGATTTTAGGTGAGCGAATTTATCCCTATTGAGCGGGACAGTGGTGACGGTGGCGAGGAAAATCTCCCTATGATGATATGAGGAAGAAGCCTTGAGAGGAACCGGACTCAGAAGGGGTAACAGCAGATCGTGTCAAAGTACCGTATTTTCCGCACTGGATTATAAGGCGCAGTCTCAATGACGGGGTCTATTTCTGTACTTGACCAACACATAAGGCGCACCGTGTTATAAGGCGCATACGGTTGTTACGCCAACCAAAGGCGCACAACATTTTCACAGATTTTGGAACTCAGTCCACACATAAGGCGCACCGGATTATTAGGCGCACGGCCGATTTTTGAGAAAATTTAAGGCTTTTAGGTGCGCCTTATAGTGCGAAAAATACGGTAATACCGTAAAAACATGTAGTTCGCTTGATTTTCTGCCTCCAACAACCTCATCATCACCAGATTTGCGTCAATCTCCAATAATCTGCAGTACTGATAACAAATCTAATCTAGAGAGCTGATCTAGAGCAGTTAGATAGCGTAGGACCGTTAAGAGCATTGCTATGGTTACAGTGTGCATACTGCATTCTGTTTTCCCAAGTGTGAAGGCACATTCAAAAGTTTTGTGATTCTGGTCCCTTAAAAGACTGGATATGCATTTAAAATGTTTCTAAAGGCAGGGGACAGGTAGACAGAACAGTAACCCGGGGACAGGTAGACAGAACAGTAACCCGGGGACAGGCTACTCAAGACCGAGCGAATTGACCTTAAACATTCCGGGAGAAAATAAAAGACGCTAGTCAAACTGTAATATTTCTACTTGAGATGCGGGGACATAACGGCACAGCTCGTCGCTACAATCTTCGTCAACAGCGATCAAGGATCGATAATGACTACGGCGAAGAAATAGTCCTTGTTCATATACTCGATCATTTCCCGTAGTCTGCATTAATGCACTTAAACAGCTAAGTAGCTTATTGCGTTATGGTAGTGCATTAGCGCCCACTATGGACCATAAACATTTTTTTTTTAAATAGGGATTTGGAAGCGTCCCCTTGCCTGGTGGTCAAGCTACTGAACGCATCATCAAACCCGACCTGAAATCTGAGGACTGGGGCGGATGAAAATCACCCATGCATCTCCTTACAGCTTAATAAAGAAAAGATCAGCCAAAGTTCACCGGTTTATCATCAGCCTGATCAGGTTAGCGTAAGCTTCACTGGACTGCACAGAGAGGGATAGGATTCTTTTGCGGTCTTCGTTCACATTTTCATCTCGGCAATGCTGACCCCCCCCCAATAAAACGAATGATGTCACTAAGGCAGTCTGCATATAGCTCGTCTTACACGATTGTAAAAAACACACCATGTAAAAATACCGAGCAACTCCCACAGGCTGACACCACAACGACAGAGTGCTAATTAGCGCTCTGCAGAGCGGTCATCAACCGAGAAGAGAAGACAGGCTTCAGCTCACAGCCATGATATTAGCCGAGCTCTCGTCCCAGTCTTAGGAGATTACAGTGTCCAAGGATGACGCAATGCGAAAGTAACAGAGTCTCGGATGAACTCTGTAGCGTGCCTTGTTACTTCAGAAGGAGCAAAGGAACTAAATAACAAGTCATAAACAAATGGCTCCCTTTTGTTTCCTGGTTTTTCTTCTCAACCGAGTGCGGCCAGGTCACGTCCGTCCCTCCCTACTTTACAGACCTCTCATCCGTCAGAGATTAACCGAGGCAGGAAGACGAAGGAATGTGACGCCAAACACAAACACATCGCTCACCAGGTGTCAACAAAGGTTCCTCGCTCAGCATTTCCTCCCGGAGCTAGGCGAGGGCTCAGAAGATAAGAAGCAACTAAAGAGGCAGAAATGTCTTGCTGTGACGCGTCTTTTTGCTGAGGCTCGACACTTTTGCGGCTTCTGCTTTAGGAGACAGTGCACGGCGTGGCACTTTCAGGACGACTCAAGGACAAGTGTCTGGATATGACATCAAACTCAGGACAGTCAACAGCCAAATATAGCAACTCTGAGATAATCGAGCCTCATGGCTGGGCAAATCAGCATACGGTGTCTGCTACCACTGATTAGCTTCGGTGCTACAGAAACCTGAGATTGGGCAGCACACTGGAGCTTTTACTTCCCCGATTGGCTAATGAGCAAATTTATGATTTGTTCACACCTGCTTAGCATAAAATCGCACATCCATGCTCAAGCATTTGACCCTCAGTAAGTCTTTACCGTAATTTTTGGACCTTTCTGATACCCGGGTCAATAAACATGGCCTCGTATCAATTAGATACGCAGTGTTTCTAAACTGATCTCTTTCACTATAATGCTAATCGATTGGAAGATAGAGGAGACAATCTAGTGAACCTTGCTTATCTAGAGAAGATTAGCATGACACCCAACACCTCTCTCAAAGTGCTCCTCTATCATAACGCACTATCAGGCTCTCGGCAGGCCGTGACGGACACAAACCAGATCCTAAATCGACATGGACTACGTGGTCCAGAGATATAAATATCAGCAAGTCGTATTATTTGGCTTCTTCTTTTTAAAGAGCTGAGCAGATTCGGGAAAAGACGTGTGAGCTGCGAATGGAAAAACCAAAGCGGTAGTTGTAAAAATAAATAAATAAAATTGAAGCCCAAGAGCAAAGATTTTAAAAGGACTTTGGAAAAATTTATTCAATACATCACTCATGACGTGCAGCTTTAGAAGGTTTAACTCATGAGGAGTGCATGTAAAATAAATGAACATTTGGGGGTGCTCTTATTTCCCCACAGACTGTTGGGAAGAAAAGGGTGTCAGGGTTTGTCAGTAGGATTATTGTGCATTCGAAACGGTGCGCTACGCGGCCGACACCAGAGACGGCGCGCTACCTGGCCGACCCCAGAGACGGCGCGCTACTCGGCCGACCCCAGAGACGGCGGGCTACACGGCCGACCCCAGAGACGGCGGGCTACACGGCCGACCCCAGAGACGGCGGGCTACACGGCCGACCCCAGAGACGGCGCGCTACTCGGCCGACCCCAGAGACGGCGCGCTACTCGGCCGACCCCAGAGACGGCGCGCTACTCGGCCGACCCCAGAGACGGCGCGCTACTCGGCCGACCCCAGAGACGGCGCGCTACGCCGTTGACCCCAGAGACGGCGCGCTACGCCGTTGACCCCAGAGACGGAGGGCTACACGGCCGACCCCAGAGACGGCGCGCTACGCCGTTGACCCCAGAGACAGCGCGCTACACCATCGACCCCAGAGACGGAGCGCTACGCCGTCGACCCCAGAGACGGCGTGCTACATGATCGACCCTGAAATCGGCACACTATATAGTGAATAAAGCACAGTTAGGGACACGGTGTAGTACAGGAAGTACTGGAAGGGGTAACAGGAAGGTCAATCGTTAGGCTTGATGAGTAGACCGATTAGAAAGCATTGATCATTATTTACAGGAACAGGAGAAAGAATCAAATGTATTCTCAAGGCTCTTTGTGGTTGCTCACTGCTGATTTGATCAACTCCAGCTCCACATCAGAATTGGTAATGGCTTCCAGGTGCATCTCGTCACCTCCGTCTCGTTCACCTGCGCTGCATTATTAAAGGCTTTTTAAGGCGTGACGGCACAGTGGGAGTAGCGCAGACAAGGAAGAGGGTCTTGTTCCTAAGGAAATATTTACACAAAAAGCAATGATCCCCTATGAGGCACTGATGATGTTAAAACCCTTCGAGTAAGCACAGAACGATGATTTCGTCGTCGACGCCCCACCGAGACGCTAACAAACCATTCCTCAAAGGGCTTTAAAGATTACCACGACATTTGAGGGGTTTTTTTCTCTTTTAAAAAAGACACATTCCTCGCCACTCCCGTTCATCGTTTACACGACTTGCTCTTGCAAACTGGGTGATGTGCTTAAAACCGCTCGTTCTGGTTCGACAGCCACGCCGTCATTCTTTCTGTGGCGTGTTCACAGATTAAACCGCTTCCTCGTTTCGAGCAGAGCACAACGATCGAGCCAGCTAGAGCGGAAGTAAATCATTTATCCCCTCGTGATCAGCAAAGTCGCAAATCAACTCACGGCAATCATGTCACCTGAGGTGGCGACATGATCAACGGGAGAACCAAGGCTACAACACTGACAGCGTTGTTATAGTCAGTTGCCAGTAGCGATACACTGCGACCTTAGGAAGAGTAATTTCCCCGAGTCCTGCATCTCCACTCAAGGCCGGTGCGTGATGAAGCAGACGAAGGAAACTGCAGGAGGAAGGCATAAAACATACGCCTTTACTTTCGTGTTTCAAGTTTGTGGCCAGTCCTTAAATACCCTCCACTTTGATTCCATGTTAAAGATCAGAATCGCCAGATCTCCAGGATCTCTGAAGCACTAAATCAGTATCGACATGTTTTCCAGTCGGACCTACCGACGCATTTTCATTTCACTGCATGAAGCAGATCAGGCACGTGAACACAGGACACAACATGTCTGAAAGAACGCTCCATCAGACACACGAGGATTCTCATACCTCCGCGAAACAACCCCTCCTTTACTCCGAGGACGTCCGTATTTTAAAATCTCTTTGGAAGAAATCTCCAAGCTAGAAATCAACGTATAATAATACATATTATTAAACATATCCCTATAGGTGTAAACCTAAAGCTACACTACACTGCATACCTTTGTTCTTTCTTTCGCTGAGATGCTAAGAGTCATCCTGATAATGCAGCAATAATAATAATAATAATTATAATAATAATAAAGAATACATACATATTATTCTAATGGGTTTTAATACTGAAGGCAGGAAGTTTTTGAGTGATGTGAGGAAGAAAAAAGTATTTTTTATACACACACATTTACACACACACACATATATATATATATATATATATATATATATATATATATATATATATACACACACAGTGGTCTGCAAAAGT
>JAFFST010046047.1:24634-27062 GCA_022414735.1 Noturus placidus | reverse complement strand
ATTCGAACCACCAACCCTACGATTAGTGGACAACCCGCTCTACCGACTGAGCCACAGCCGCCACAGCCGTCTCGTGATATAGACTGTGTATGGTAGACATGTCCTCCAGTATCACGATGTGATATTTCGGTCATATCGCCCAGCCCTAACGCGACGTCGATTCTTTGCAAACATTTCCCGCCGTGTTACGTGAAACTTCGACGGTGCCACTTTGAGTCCTGCATTCATCAGATCACAGACATGTCAAATCCGATCTAAGCGTATATAACTCCGTCCAACCTCGTCGCTGATACTGATCGACGTTCTGCTAAACCTGATCGAACAGCATATTACGACTACAATCAGCACCAAAGCAGGTGATCTCATCCACAGATTCCAAGCTCTCACCAATAATAACTCGATCTCAGTCTGCACCTAACGCTTATTTCCATCATCGATTAAATCGGTCGATTATTTCTTCGATTAATCGACTCGTTGGATTAAAAGGCCCGTCTTTATTTCCTGTATGTTTTTCTAAGAAACGTGGCATTTCACATTCTGCCCGACGTTCTCCTTCAAACACTGACGACTATGTCAAAAATCTATTAAAATGTTATACATTGTGCAAAGGATTGTTCAAAAATATTAACATTATATTGTGGAAAAAAAAAAAAAAAAAACAGCTGATTGTCCACAAGCTTTAAAGAGGAAGTTGTGGGGTGGCTGTGTCTCAGTCGGTAGAGCGGGTTGTCCACTAATCCACTAATCGTAGGGTTGGTGGTTCGAATCCCGGCCCGGGTGATCCCATGCCGAAGTGTCCTTGGGCAAGACACTGAACCCTAAGTTGCCCCCGATGGCAAGCTAGCACCTTGCATGCAGCTCTGCTCCCATTGGTGTGTGAGTGTGTCTCATTTGTAAGTCGCTTTGGATAAAAGCGTCTGCTACATGAATAAATGTAATGTAAATCACTATTAGAAATACTAAAAGAGAAAAACAAAAGCAATTACTTTAGTTTATAAATATCACTAAATATAGCATTAAACTACACGTTTGATCGGAATGAATGTTTCAGTCCGAGTTACTGCACTTCCTGTCTGTCGCTGTAGGACCTCAAACTACCGTATTTTCCGCACTATAAGGCGCACCTAAACGCCTTAAATTTTCTCAAAAATCGGCCGTGCGCCTCATAATCCGGTGCGCCTTATGTGTGGACTGAGTTCCAAAATCTGTAAAATATTGTGCGTCTTTGGTTGGCGTAACAACCGTATGCGCCTTATAACACGGTGCGCCTTATGTGTTGGTCAAGTACAGAAATAGACCCCGTCATTGAGACTGCGCCTTATAATCCGAAAATACGGTACATCAGCTTTAGAGAGAAAAATCGTGTGCGTCCACGCTACACAGGAAGTGCGTCGACACACGCGTATAAAACACACTCCGATCTTAATTCCTTAATCAGAGACCGTCATCAAAGACGGTACCGGTCTGAAACGGGGGAATATTTATTCGCTGAAAAAGCGAAATACGACTTGGCAAGAATTTAAAAAACAACTGCTTTTGGCCAATGAAAGACACGTCGTACTTTTTATCCGGTCTCGTGTTCTCGTTTACATTGTAGCAGCGATAAACAATCGTTTACGCTCAAAAAAGTATGGGGTCGATACCGAATGACACTTGGAGCACTGATATCGACCTCGTGTCGAATGAAATAAGCGGGATCAGTGCGCGGACTTTCAGACAAGCCACGAGCGATCACGGTCCCACGGGCGCGGCCCCGTCTCACACCTGGTTTAATTAAACTGTCGCAGATGCGTCTCTGCAGCTGTAGGTGTGCGTGAGCTCAGAACACACAACTAGAGAACCTGAAATTAATCAGAATCACGTTAACAAATGGTCACGCAAACGCCTCTGAAGCGGCTCAGCTGGAAAATCCACTTTCGTGACATTTGATCAGCTCAGGATTTTCTAAATCTGTGACAAAACAAAACTTCTCCTCTAACACTCTGTGACCAACCACGCGTTATTCCTCAAGCAAGCTAATGTTCGACGCTTAGCTATCTCTCTGGTTAATAATCACAATACACACAGGCAGACCCAGGCAGGCACAGAGAGAGACAGGGAGACACCCAGGCAGGCACAGAGAGACCTAGGCAGGCACAGAGAGACCCAGTCAGGCACAGAGAGAGACAGGGAGACACCCAGGCAGGCACAGAGACACCCAGGCAGGCACAGAGAGACCCAGGCAGGCACAGAGAGAGACAGGGAGACACCCAGGCAGGCACAGAGAGACCCAGGCAGGCACAGAGAGAGACAGGGAGAGACACCCAGGCAGGTACAGAGAGACAGGGAGAGACCCAGGCAGGCACAGGCAGACAGGGAGAGACCCAGGCAGGCACAGGCAGACACACAGAGGCACAGGCAGACACACAGAGGCACAGGCAGACACACA
>JAFFST010046047.1:9634-19634 GCA_022414735.1 Noturus placidus | reverse complement strand
CTTTCTCTCCTTCTGCCGAGCTACACATGATCTTATGGAGATACTAGCGATCCCAATCCTCTCGGCTCTCCGGACCTGCTTGATCCGATTCGGATGTCCTACCTCTGGATGGAGCGCTCATCTACTCCAATTCCAGACTGCTGGGACTACGGCTGCTTCTAAGCCATACAGATTTCATATAAATCCATAATGACCGTGTTCACACTATCTGTTGTTACCCAGATGAGAATGGGTTTCTTTCTGAGTCTGGTTCCTCTCAAGGTTTCTTCCTCTTAAACATTTTAGGGAGTTTTTCCCTCACTACCATCACCACTCAGTGGCTCGCTCAGTTGTAAAAAGCGCTATACAAATAAAATTGAATTGAAAAGTTGCAAGAAGGGAAAGTTGTGTGTTGGTGTATGATACAGGAAAGTGAGCTTCAGGATGATCTGGCACGAGTAGTGATATTTAATCCGTTCTTATGAAGCTCAAACTCATATTCTTATTATTATTCTTTGTCGACGTATTTGCCTTGAAATGAAGCAAAGCAGTGAGACAATCCGAGCGTCTCAGTGTGCACTATCTGTGGCGGTGTGAAACAGGAAGTGGTATACAGCTGAGGGTAATATGGTTTCCTGCTGCGGTCTGAGCTTGAGTACTTTTAAAAGTGTTCACATCTGTGATTTAAGCAGGAAACCTGGACAAAAAACAGGTCCTAGGGATCTGATAATAAGCTAGATTAAACGGAGGGCTTCTGAAAAGCTGCACACTGGAAACAGTGCTGAAATACTCGCTAACACAAATGTCTCGTCTTTAAAGAAAAAGCGTCAAAGTTCCGGTGTGATTGGTTTTGAAGGTAGAGGGTGATTTCATACTTCCTCTATATGATGTTTGGGATCAAACACTTGGAGGAGTGCTGTTATAGGAAAATAATCAATGAATGTATCACTGTATCAACAATACAGCAAGGTGACCCTGAGTACAGGTGATGATGTAACCATAATTTGCTCTCAAACATTTCTTGAGAACCGTGAGTCATATAACAAAACAAAACAAAACAAAACAAACAGAACAGGATGTCCCTGCTTTATCTCATCAAATCACTTAGAAACTCAAACCCAGAGAGACAAATTAAGCTACAAGTCATCCTCTCTCTCTCTTCCTCTCTCTCTTATTCTCTCTCTCTTTCTCTCTTTCTGTCTCTCTCTCTTATTCTCTCTCTCTTTCTCTCTCTCTCTCTCTCTGTCTCTCTCTCTTATTCTCTCTCTCTTTCTCACTCCTTTTTCTGTCTCTCTCTCTTATTCTCTCTCTCTCTCTCTCTTTCTCTCTCTCTCTCATTCTCTCTCTCTCTTTCTGTCTCTCTCTTATTCTCTCTCTCTCTTTCTGTCTCTCTCTTATTCATTCTCTCTTTCTCACTCATTTTTCTGTCTCTCTCTCTTATTCTCTCTCTCTCTCTTTCTGTCTCTCTCTTATTCTCTCTCTCTCTCTCTCTCTCTCTTTCTGTCTCTCTCTCTTATTCTCTCTCTCTTTCTCACTCCTTTTTCTGTCTCTCTCTCTTATTCTCTCTCTCTCTCTCTCTTTCTCTCTCTCTCTCATTCTCTCTCTCTGTCTCTCTCTCTGTCTCGCTCTCATTCTCTCTCTCTGTCCCTCTCTCTCTGTCTCTCTCTCTCTCTGTCTCTCTCTCTGTCTCTCTCTCTCTCTGTCTCTCTATCATTCTCTTTGTCTCTCCTTTTCTCTCTCTTTCTCACTCTCTCTCTCTCTTTCTCTCTCTCTCTCTCTTTCTCTCTCTGTCTCTTTCTCTCTCTTTCTGTCTCTCTCTCATTCTCTCTCTCTCTCTATCATTCTCTCTCTCTCTCTCTCTCTCTCTCTCTCTCTCTCTCTCTCTCTCTCTGCCATATGATTCTTCTTCACACGCATTTCACATTCAGGGTAACAGCACTGGGTCTCACATATGCTGTGGAAGCATGAGCACCGTGTGTGAAACGTCATCTGGAATAAAGCTCAGCATTCAGAGTGACACAAAGCGAGTGTGTGCACATGACAGTTCCCTGATGCGGTCATTAAACTGGTGGTGAAGACACTACACACACATTCCACAACCTCCAACTCTTTGATCGTTCACAGATTCAAACTGAGTTTAAACATTCTGACGTTACAAATTTGAATTGAAGTTTAGGGGTTGGACACCAGATTTCATTCACTTTTAGAGTCACATGTAGCTCTAACCAGAGCGACAAACAAACAAACAAGCAAACAAATAAACCCTGAATTTGGTGAAAGAAAGAAAAAACAGTACACCCTCAGGATCTGAAAAAGGGTTAGGGTTAGGGTTAGTTCAAATCCCAGCGCCACCAAGCTGCTACTGTTGGGCCCTTGAGCAAGGCCATTCACCCTTCAACCACCAGGTGTATAAATGAGATAAATGTAAGTCGTTCTGTATAAGGGCGTAAATGTAAACGTAAGGATTCATAACCTGAGGTTAAATCTGATGAAATGAATGCATAACTAGGGCAGCTGTGGCTCAGTCGGTAGAGCGGGTTGTCCACTAATCGTAGGGTTGGTGGTTGGAATCCCGGCCCGGGTGATCCCATGCCGAAGTGTCCTTGGGCAAGACACTGAACCCTAAGTTGCCCCCGATGGCAAGCTAGCACCTTGCATGCAGCTCTGCTCCCATTGGTGTTAAAAAACGCGTCTGCTAAATGAATAAATGTAAATGTAAATAAACAATAAATCCAAGCAAAGAGAAATACACAAAGCACTTCCTATAGAAGAATCAACATCTTCTATATGAGAGTGAAATGAAAACGTTAAAAGTGTGATATTAATCAGAACGGAGTGGATTTTTAGATGACTCTGGAGACTCGCTACACTTGGAACGCTCACATTGACAAAAATGGAGATTTTATAGAAAAGCGATCCACTTTTGTGTCACCTATTTGCAATAAACATCACCAAAAAAAAAAGGTTTCCATGTGGCTCACCCTTATAAAACGGATGACAGTGTGAGTGTGTGAGGTTTTTTACACTTGGATCACTCCCATCTCAAAAATGCACATGGTCTCCCAGCGGTGTAGGTGTGTCCCTTCAGCACTGTCTGTGGGAAAATGATATTTGTACAGCTGCTGCACAACGTTTGGCAAAAACATATCAGAATGATGATGAGTATTTCCACTGTGGAAATTTCCCAGAATCACAGCTGACAAAGCTCAGAACCAGAGACGCTTCTGTTATTTCAAAGTTTCAACACGACAAATATCCGTAGCGCATTACTATTTTATACTTAGACACACTGTCCAGGGTGTACCCCGCCTTGTGCCCCATGCTTCCTGGGATAGGCTTCAGGTTCCCCGTGACCCTGAAAAGGAGTAAGCGGTTGAAGATGGATGGATGGATATATATATATATAGCCCGATGCCTCCTGGGATAGACTCCAGGTTCCCCGTGACCCTGAAAAGGAGTAAGCGGTTGAAGATGGATGGATGGATGGATGGACAAACACATAAGCGGCGGCTAGCCACACATAGGGCGGCTGTGGCTCAGTTGGTAGAGCGGGTTGTCCACTAATCCACTAATCGTAGGGTTGGTGGTTCGAATCCCGGCCCGGGTGATCCCATGCCGAAGTGTCCTTGGGCAAGACACTGAACCCTAAGTTGCCCCCGATGGCAAGCTAGCACCTTGCATGCAGCTCTGCTACCATTGGTGTGTGAGTGTGTCTCATTTGTAAGTCGCTTGTACCATTGTAAAAAGCGCTATACAAATTGATAAATTATTATTATTATTATAAGCAAGGAGTCGTAAGAAAGTAAAGCTGTTGTGGGAAAATAATCAACCACGGTGTCGTGTGATGAACTCTTCTGACACTGGAGACTCTTTCCGTAAATATGAAAGAAAAATATTACAGAAAACTTTACTATATATTCATTTGTTCCTATATTACATACAGGATATATTCATATTACAATGAGCACATTACTATAAACCTGTGATTTAGAGCCGCACTACTGTCAGCGCTGCTGTTACAGAAAGTCAATCACCTTCTGACCAATCAGAATCCAGCATTCAGCATTGGTAGAAAAGATCATAATCGTTCATTCATTTTCTTTTCATTCGGCATGTAGTTCCTTCAGTTCAATTCAATTCGATTCGATTTGATCTGTAGAGCGCGTTTAACGATGGACGTTGTCTCAAAGCAGCTTTACAGAAATATATAAACACAGGATAGAGATTTTAAGCATGTGGATTTATCCCTATTGAGCGAGATGGTGGAGACGGTGGTGAGGAAAATCTCCCTATGATGATATGAGGAAGAAACCTTGAGAGGAAGCAGACTCAGAAGGGAACACGTCCTCATCTGGGTCACGACGGAGAGTGTGAAAGTAAAAGAAAGTTCATTATGGTTTTAACATGAAGTCTGATCCACTGTTCACTAAAGGAGACCTGAGGGCAAAACTGTATGTAGTGATTGCAGTCCTAAGGCCATCGCAGAAACCCTAAATCCCAGAAATCAATGTCCATGTGGAATTGAGGTCCAAATCCATTTCCATGATACTTCTATCGGTACCATCCTCAGCAGTCTCCAGGTTGTAGTCTCCGGTTGTAGTCTTCACACCGCTCTAAAGTTGTAGTCAAAAATCACACACCAGCTCTGAAGCCCACATGATTTCCTGTACATTTCCTGCTCGTGTCCTGTATACAAACCCATAAACGAGGCTTCTGTAGCACCTGATGTAAAAAAAAAAAAAGTTTCTTGCCCAAATAAAATCCAGCTAGTAAAGTGTGCTGGTGTTTAACTGGCAGAAGAAGCTGAAAACATTTACATATATTCATTTAGCAGACGCTTTTATCCAAAGCGACTTACAAATGAGACACACTCACACACCAATGGTAGCAGAGCTGCATGCAAGGTGCTAGCTTGCCATCGGGGGCAACTTAGGGTTCAGTGTCTTGCCCAAGGACACTTCGGCATGGGATCACCCGGGCCGGGATTCGAACCACCAACCCTACGATTAGTGGATTAGTGGACAACCCGCTCTACCGACTGAGCCACAGCCGCCCTTGAAATAAATGCATGCATGCAAAACAATGCAGTGCAAGGCTTTTGCTTTCTTAATGAGACACTACAGGTGAACGGAGCCAGTATTAATAACAATAGCCATCCTCATGAATCTGGAACGTTATTATTTTTTAAGTATACATATATAAAATTAGGCTTCATCTAATTAAGTATGTGTAAATTTGGTGCTCTCAGGATAAAGACTTTTACTGAACAGTTTGAGGGGAAACACTATATCTTATATATTATTGTTTAACTATAAGAACTCATCATGGTTTGATATAGAAATAGCTTTTTAAGGTCATTTTTAAGTATAAAACCTAACACGACTCCTACAATAATTAACATTTGGAGAAAAATCTTTTGTAATATTACCTGTATTAGTATGGCATTCATGATAAAGTATCCAATGGAGATATACTGTATATAATAGGATACAAGGTATGAATATAAACTATGACATGACGTGAGTGGGCGGAGGTTTGAAGCTTTCATCAACATTGCAGATTAGTTATAATGCATGATTAGTTATGAAGCTTTGACGCTGTCTGTAGCCCAAGCACGTCTATGTGTGTATGGTTTCAGAGTGAAGCAGCACCTCCACCTCTGACTGCTCAGAAGATGTGTACGCTCCACAGATCCTCTCTCCTACGCTTTTCACACAGTGCGTTTCTGTAAAAGCCAGTTCACGCCCCCCCCCCCCTCACACCCACACGCACACCACGCCTCCTCTCGGTCCTGCCGTGTGGTTTCCGTGACGATGACTTTGGCAGCTTCACCTCGTTGAGCCTATCGAATGAGCGCAGCCTCCACCTTGCACCATCGACACAAACAAGGATGGCTTCTTTCATGTTTTTCCAAGCAGCTGGACTTCGCTGATACGGCCTGAATGATAAGCTTTTATTCAGAGAGAGACACATTTAAACACCGGTAAACATCGAGAGGGATGATGCAACATGCTTTATAGAAAACAAAGAGGCTCTAAGACTCTAAGATTGCACCTGTTAATTGCAATCACCATGGCAACTGTTTCTACTTGCTGCAACTTCTGTATTAGGGACAGACCTGAAGGAGACTCAACAACCACCCCACCACACACACACACACACACACACACACTAGAACAGAGGTCTTCAACAGGGGGTCCGCGACCCCTAGGGGGTCCGCGGAGGTACTTCATGGGGGTCGCGAAAATTTTGGTACCAGTTTGATATAACACAATTTCATACAATATATATAATTAGGGGGTCCCCGCTCCATCTCGCCATCAGTTTGGGGGTCCTTGGCCTGGAAAACGTTGAAGACCCCTGCACTAGAACATGAAAAACTGCAGTGGCGACAATTTTGTGGAGTGGAGACTACTGTTTCACTTGACTGTATATAATTCAACATATACGGAATTATATATAATCCAACATATTAGAGGAGAATTGAATCTCATCGGCGAAGAAACCGAGTTTACAGAGAAGATGGATGTTTCAACAAGACAACGACCCCACACATACACCCACAGTACAGCCTGACTTGAATCCAATGTATCAAGGACTTTGAAAAGGAGTCCATCAAAGGGCCATTTATCGGTTCTAATGTTGGTCATTTGTATTGTCTGAAGACTTTTTCCTCTGTCCATTTAATTGTTATTTTTTAAGCACATCCTTGTTCATGCTCATGAATACCTGCTTTTCTATTCATATTTATAAGTACAAAGTCAAGACATTATGTGTGTGAAGTAGATACATGCACTGGAAGTATATTCTCCATCCATCCATCCATCCATCCATCTTCAACCGCTTACTCCTTTTCAGGGTCACAGGGAACCTGGAGTCTATCCCAGGAGGCATCGGGCACAAGGCGGGGTACACCCTGGACAGAGTGCCAGTCCATCGCAGGGCACAATCACATACACACTCACACACATTCATACACTACGGACACGCCAATCAGCCCAGGACTGGGGGAGGAAACCGGAGTACCCGGAGGAAACCCCCGACACACGGGGAGAACATGCAAACTCCGCACACACATGGCCCTGGCGGGACTCGAACCCTGGACCCTGGAGGTGTGAGGCGGATGTGCTAACCACTAAGCCACCGTGCAGGAAGTATATTCTGTCATATATAAATATATACCTCTCGAAATATCCTATACGCCGTGCCAACATCCCATCGAACAATTAGCATGAGGTTTTCTGAATCGAAATTAATGTACGAATTCAGCTTCAGTGACAAATTGAATTTGCATAATCAGTGTATTGAGAGTCAACAGGACCCTACAGCTACATATTGTGCTTTGCTCATTTCCAACACAGCTCAAAATCACCAGATTTACTGAACAGCTTGAGAAAAGTCTCCTCCGTGGTGGGTGGGTGGGTGTGTGGGGGAAGGAGAGGGGGGGGTTGATTGTTCGTAACTGGAGTGTGTTCCAGGATTTGCAGCCTCACAATATGAGCCGAGGCCTAATGACGACGCCCTGTCTTACAGTTATTATATTATCCAACATCTTGCCTACCTGTTTTTCAGTCTAATATCCCACAGTCATCACGGCAAAGCAAAATCGCACGCATAGTCGTCAACTCTCGCCACAAATCAATTAAATCTGTTAGAAAACAGAACAAAATGTGAAGAAGCATACATTTCATCGTTTCGTATTCTCAGTGGATTTTCCCTTCACTTCTAGATACGATATAGATACAAAAGTTATGCATGTCAATCTGTCGCATTAACGTAACGCGACGTCAACTTTATCAGCTTTATCGTGAGCCTAAAAATCCTTCACTTACACCACTTCCTCCAAGACATAGGACATGTCAGTTTGTTTGTGTAATTTTACCATAACAGCACGTCATTTATTCTTTATCAAAATAACAACGTATTTTCTTAATCATTTTATTATTTGCTTAGATCGTGTAGATCAGGGGTTCCCAAACGTTTCCAGGGCGAGGCCCCCATATGGCATTAACATTTGACCGAGGCCCCCCTTTTGCAACATGTCTTTAAAACACATTAAAAATACAGACTTCTGAATATATCCCCCTTTTTATTAATAATTACATCTTACATATTTACATTACATTAGGAATTGAGTGTGTGTGTGTGTGTGTGTGTGTGTGTGTGTGGTTGTCTGAGAGTGAGAATTTATTTTTCACACCAAAATGTTGAGGGCCCCCCTGGCGCCCCCTGGCGGCCCTGAAGGGGGCCGCGGCCCCCACTTTGAAAACCACTGGTGTAGAGTATCTGACAAGTCCCTGTGAATGAGTTGTTACTATAGAAACGATAACATATTAGGAAGTGCGTTAATATAAACCTGTGATTTCGATTACAGCCGGACTACAGTCACAAAAATACAAGAAACTAATCCACACCTTCTGACCAATCGGATGCAAGACTTCGACAGCGCTATGGCAATATCATCGTAGTTTAATAATCTAATCTGATCTACATTTACATTTACATTTATTCATTTAGTAGACGCTTTTATCCAAAGCGACTTACAAATGAGACACACTCACACACCAATGGTAGCAGAGCTGCATGCAAGGTGCTAGCTTGCCATCGGGGGCAACTTAGGGTTCAGTGTCTTACCCAAGGTCACTTCGGCATGGGATCACCCGGGCCGGGATTCGAACCACCAACCCTACGATTAGTGGATTAGTGGACAACCCGCTCTACCGACTGAGACACAGCCGCCCCGGCATGTGATCTCATGGTAGATTTCTGCAATCTTACTAAACCCATTTCTAAACCTAAGCTCAAGTTACAATAATCTTACTGAGTTCATGTGAAACATCTGAAGTCATGTGGGAGGTTGTGGATCAGGTGGTAGAGCGGGTCGTCCACTAATCGTAGGGTTGGCGGTTCGACTCCCGGCCCACGTGACTCCACATGTGTCCTTGGGCAAGACGCTGAACCCCAAGTTGCTCCCGATTGCAAGTTAGTGCCTGGCATGGCAGCTCTGCTACCATTGGTGTGTGTGTGTGTGTGCGTGTGTGTGTGTGTGTGTCTGTGTGTGAATGGGTGAATGAGAACCAGTGTAAAGCATTTACCATGTATGTAAATCCACCTGTATGTTAACAGTCATCCTGACCTAGCATACCATTAACACTGTATCCCTCAATAATAGGCTACTGTCCTCTTCAGCTGCCTGTCCTTACAGTCAGGAGACAAAAGGATGCATTTCCCACAGTCCCCTTACTCGGAAAGCGTGAACACGGCCTGCAATTTGCCTACCTAATTAAAGGCCATTTTAGGAAGTGTGAAGGAGAGGAAAGCGACGCTCTCTCCTCCTCAGACAGGGCTGGAATAAACCTGTCAGAGGCCTGGATGGTGAAGAGGAAAGGGAGACAAAAGGAAGACCTGAATAATTCATGTAGGTTTTTGCATAGGAAAACGCTCTCTTCTTTCTGACCTTGACATCTCTAATTCTGTCCTCCATCAGGCAAGCGATCCTATCGTTAACACTCCAGACACGATCTCCAGCAGCCTTCATGGAAGTACCATTGTCAAATCCCCTGCAGTTTCAATTAAGCAGCATTCACACCAGATTTCCAGCTTTTATTCACTGGCGTTGAGCTAAAACCTGGGGAGTATGGGTGGTCCGGGTGTGACGTCAGATTGGAACTAGCATGAATGTCCATGCTAATTTGTGTTGTTTTTCAACTGTGACTGAGAAGCAGGCTTGGACAACTCTTGACTAATTATACTTAATAATATAATATGCATGGTGGGCGCATGGTGCGCATGGGGCGCATGGTGGCTTAGTGGTTAGCACGTCCGCCTCACACCTCCAGGGCCATGTGTGTGCGGAGTTTGCATGTTCTCCCCGTGCGTCGGGGGTTTCCTCCGGGTACTCCGGTTTCCTTCTCCAGTCCAAAGACCTGCATGGTAGACTGATTGGCATGTCTAAAGTGTCCGTAGTGTATGAATGGGTGTGTGAGTGTGTATGTGATTGTGCCCTGTGATGGACTGGCAC